>CM018031.1:38338202-38440702 GCA_008638375.1 Nyssa sinensis
TTGGTACTCTTGACCGTTATTGTACCTTGTCATTTATTGGCCATTGAGGCATTTTACAGTTGACTGAAATCATTGTCATGACTGGCTATCATGTTACCTTGACTTGTATTCATTTATGTCATCCCCACCCGTATTGGGGATAGGCTTCTACTTACTGAGTTTGTAGCTCACCCCTTACTAAATTTTTTCAGGTGAGCATGTTATGGAACCACAGTAGGAGATCCAGAGCGTAGGGAGACGGTTAAGGAGCACAGTAGAATACAGTAGTTCTCCCATGCACTCACCACCTAAAACAATGGTTTATGTTTGTTTAAGTTATGTTGGTTTACGTTTGGATTGTCAAACTTATTTAGTTTTGAAACAATGATGTATTAAGATTTCCGCACTTTAATGTTATGGTTATATTTCTTATTGTTATCATTGGTAAAAGAATGAAAAAAGTAGGGACGGCCATTGGGTCGGCCCCACGACACGAGATCCGCATAGGGTGGGTTTCGGGTCGTGACAGCTTGGTATCAGAGCACGGTTTTAGGTGCTAGTGAGTCATGGGAGACAGGACTAGGACACTGCACTGTTACATCGAGACATAAAGCGATAATAATACCGATACCCTTATAGTAAACCTTACGTAACTACTGACCGTTATCTTATGTAAATGTACGGAATGTCTTTTTCAGCAATGGTTGACACAAGGACTACTGCTGCAATGGAACGTATCGAACGTTTGGAACAGTTGATCGAAAGGGTTATCGAGGCCTTACCCCAGACTCAGGCAGGTACGAATCAAACGGGCACCAGCCAGCCAGGACAACAAGAGCCGCCTGTTAACGTGGCCGCTAATCAGTCAGTACAGCAGGATACTAGCCAGCCAGCGCGACAGGGGCGCCAGTCAACAGAGGTAACTTTCAGAGGGATGAGTATGATCCGGTGTTTCTCTATGAGCGATTCCAGAAATGAAGCCGCCATCCTTTGACGGTACCCAAGGAGCCATAGCTGCAGAAGAGTGGCTCTTGGAGATGAACAGACTTTTCCGCATCTTTCCATGCAGTGAGACGCAGAAGGTGGCCTATGCCACATATCGGTTTCAAGGGAGATGCCCACAAATGGTGGATGCTTGAGGAAACTAGGGAGCCGAACATGGATTGGCAGCGTTTTTACGACAGTGTTCAATGAGAAGTACTTTCCCCGTGAAGTGAAGAATCGAAAAATTGCTGAGTTCATGGTACTTCAGCAGGGCAGTATGGACAGTGGAGCAGTACGAGGCCACATTCAATGAGTTGGCCAGATTTGCCCCAAATGTTATTAACAGTGAGGATCTTAAGGCCCGAAAGTTTGAGGAGGGGCTACGATGGGCGATTAAGGACAGAGTGAGGTCTCAACGGTTACCTACTTTCAATGATGTAGTGGCCACCGCCAAAATCGTTGAAATGAGTGGTGAAAAGTTTGCCAAGAGACGGGCCAAGCAGAGGCCAGGTGGAGGTCAGAATCAGAGGGCAGGGTCTTTTTCCTCTAGGCAAGGGCCCTCATTCACTAGACCCGGGACTGGATCCGAACTACAGGGCCCAGTTTGAGGAGGCCAAGCAAACCAGAGGGGGACCGCAGCTAAATGCCCCAACTGCCAGAAGGAACACAAGGGCCAGTGCTTGAAAGGACAGTAATGTTTGTTATTATTGCGGCCATGCAGGACATTTTGCTCGGGAGTGCCCTCAGAATAACAGAGCCACTACCAGTATTGCTTCGGTTAGGGCACCAGCACCAGCACCAGCACCGACACCAGCACTCAGAGCACCAGCACCCGGATTTACAGCTACAAACGAACAGGCCACCAAACCGCAGAAATGGACAGGGGAATGTTCGACAACAAGCTGGACGGGTTTTCGCCTTAATGCCAGGGGATATGCAGGCTTCGACTTCTGTGGTAGCAGGTATTCTTTTAGTTTGTGCACAGCCTGCCCATGTTTTATTTGATACTGGTTCTACGCACTCTTTTATATCCCCTACATATGCTGCTAAGTTGAATAGATCGACAGAACCCCTAGGCTACTTACTTAATGTGACTGTACCATCGGGGCAATCATTAATGGGGGAGGCCAGGTATAAGAATTGTGAGATACGGATTATGGGGGTGCCTTTATTTGCCGATCTGATACCATTAGAAATATGTGGGTTTGATGTTATTCTCGGAATGGATTGGTTAACTGCAAATCATGCCATGATAGATTGTGTGACCAAGAGGGGTGTTTATCCAGAGCCCCGGAGTTCCGACCGTTGAGTTTAAGGGGACTGGAGTGGTTGCTCCACCTTATTTTATTTCTGCTATACAGGCTAGCCGTTTACTCCGCAAGGGGTGCCATGGGTTCTTGTGTAGCATCCAGGACACCGAGTCACAGCAGCCAGTGTTAGACCAGATTCGCATTGCCAGGGAATTTCCTGAGGTGTTTTTAGATGATCTTCCAGGGATGCCTTGTTGATCGTGAGATTGAGTTTAGCATCGATGTATTGCCAAGCACTGCACCGATATCTAAGACACCCTACCGAATGTCCCCAGCTGAGCTCAAGGAGTTAAAGTTACAGTTACAGGAACTATTAGACAAGGGTTTCATACGACCCAGTTCATCACCATGGGGTGCACCTGTACTGTTTGTCAAGAAGAAAGATGGGACTATGAGATTATGTATCGACTACCGAGAATTGAATAAGGTCACCATCAAAAACAGGTATCCACTGCCAAGAGTAGATGATTTATTTGACCAGCTGAAAGGGGGCCCAAGTGTTTTCAAAGATTGATCTAAGGTCCGGTTACCACCAATTGAAGGTTAGACCTATAGACATTCAAAAGACGGCATTCCGAACACGGTATGGGCATTATGAGTTTTTAGTCATGCCTTTTGGAGTGACTAATGCTCCAGCAGCATTCATGGACCTAATGAACAGAGTATTCAAGCCGTACTTGGACAATTTTGTGATTGTATTCATTGATGATATTTTGATCTATTCTAAAAACCAGGAGGAACACGAGGTGCATTTGAGAAAGGTCCTACAGACGCTAGGGGAGCAGAAGTTGTATGCTAAGTTGAAGAAGTGTGAGTTATGGCTCCCAAGCATCTCCTTTTTAGGGCATGTAGTCAGTAAGGATGGGATCTCTGTGGACCCCCAGAAGATAGAAGCTATTACCAGCTGGCCCCGACCGACTACTGTCACAGAGGTTCGTAGTTTCATGGGTTTAGCTGGCTATTATCGAAGATTTGTCAAGGATTTTTCCAAGATAGCCAAGCCAATTACCCAACTGACGAAGAAGAATACTCCATTCATTTGGACTGAGGAGAGGGAGCAAAGTTTTCAAGTGTTAAAGAACCGCTTGGTTACAGCTCCAATCCTGACAGTACCGGATGGGACAGAGGGCTTTGTGATCTACAGTGATGCCTCACACCAAGGCTTGGGGTGTGTTCTGATGCAACAAGGAAAGGTAGTAGCTTATGCTTCACGGCAACTGAGGACACATGAGAAGAACTACCCAACTCACGACCTTGAGCTTGCAGCTATTGTTTTTGCATTAAAAATCTGGAGGCATTACTTGTATGGAGCTACCTGTGAGATTTTCACTGATCACAAGAGCCTCAAGTACTTGTTTACGCAGAAAGAGCTTAATATGCGCCAACGACGTTGGTTGGAGTTAATCAAGGACTATGAGCTCAGTATTCAGTACCATCCAGGGAAAGCGAATGTAGTAGCTGATGCTCTTAGCAGAAAGTCGTCAGGGACTCTTGCTTACTTATTGACTACACAGGAAGAGCTACTACAAGATTTAGAGGCGATGGAGGTGGAAGTGATTTTGCCAGGTTCTCGGGCGATGTGTGCCAATGTCACAATCAGTCTTTCGATTGTTGACAAGATCAGGGAATTACAGGCGCACGATAATAAGATTGTTAAGCTCCGTCAAGAGGTCGAGACTGAAGGGAATACAGAATTCTCTATACGAGATGGGGTGTTATACTATCATGACAGGATTTGCGTGCCAGACGTACCTGAGATTAAGAAGGAGATTCTTGATGAGGCACACAGTTCTAGATTTGCTATACATCCAGGAAACACAAAAATGTACCACAACATGAAGGGCACTTACTGGTGGTCAGGAATGAAGAAAGATATAGCTGAGCACATTGCACGATGTATGGAGTGCCAGTGAGTCAAGGTTGAGCACCAAAAGCCAGGAGGGCTTCTACAGTCACTACCGATACCAGAATGGAAATGGGAGCATATCACGATGGATTTTGTATCAGGGTTGCCGAAGACATCGCATGGGAATGATTCTATATGGGTGATCGTCGACAGATTGACCAAGACAGCCCATTTCCTTGCAACCAAGATGACTCAAACTTTGGAACGATTGGCTGTGCTTTATATAAGGGAGATCGTTCGATTACATGGAGTCCCTGTATCCATTGTATCCGATCTAGATCCACGATTTGTATCTAAGTTCTGGAGGAGTCTACAGAAAGCTATGGGCACCGAGTTGAGTCTTAGCACTGCATACCATCCCGAGACAGACGGACAGTCTGAGAGGACGATACAAACATTGGAGGACCTACTGAGATTTTGTGTCATTGATTTTAAAGGAAGTTGGGAGGATCAGCTACCGTTAGTAGAGTTCACGTATAACAACAGCTACCAATCCAGTATTGGTATGGCACCGTATGAGGCACTATATGGCAGGCAGTGTAGATCTCCATTATGCTGGACGGAAGTGGGTGATAGGAAGCTATTTGGGCCAGAGATAGTAGAGCAGACCACCGATAAGATTCATTTGATCAGGCAGCATTTACTAGCAACTCAAAGTCGACAGAAGAGTTATGCTGACACGAGGAGATGAGAGTTGGAGTTCACGACTGGCGACTATGTGTTCTTGAAGGTATCACCAATGAAAGGAGTGGTCAGATTTGGCAAGAGAGGGAAACTCGGACCACGATACATTGGACCGTTCAGGATTGTTGGAGGAGTTGGACCAGTAGCATATCGGCTAGCATTGCCATCCGAGTTAGCTCACGTACATGATGTGTTCCATGTTTCGATGTTAAGAAAATGTGTGCACAACCCAGATCAGATAATCGAACACGAGCCGCTAGATGTTCAGGAGGATTTGAGTTATGTTGAGCAGCCGGTACAGATCTTAGACCGACGAGAACAAGTTCTACGGAACAAGACCATTCCATTAGTGAAGGTATTATAGAGGAATTCTCGACTAGAGGAAGCCACATGGGAACGAGAAGAGGAAATGCGTACTCAGTATCCTCATTTATTTGCATCATGATTTGGTTAAGTTTGGGGACCAAACTTATTTAAGGGGGGAAGAATGTAATACCCTGACCCATTGTAACCGAGCCAATATGGTCTAATGTTATGATAACGAAATAAATTTGGTTAAATTTCAATAATGGGAATGTACGGATGAAGGTCACGATAAACGGATGACAATAATAAAAGAAATAAAATTAAAAAGAGGAGAAAACAAAATGGAAAATAAAAAGGAAATAAGAATTAAAAATAAATAAATAAATAAATAAGTAAAGTAAAAATTTAGAAATAAAAAGAAAATAAATAAACAAAATAAAAAATAAATAAATAAATTTGAAATAAAATACTAATTAGGAAATTAATATGTAGACAACATATATATATATATGTGTGTGTACATACATACGGCTATATATAAATATATATATATAGATATGTGTGTGTGGTGTAATTGGTGTAACCGAAGGAAAAAGAAAAGAAGAAAAAAAAAACGGATGGAGGGGAATTGAAGTGTAGAACCTGGAAGGGCGCGGGAGAGAGATCGAGAAGGGGCGGTTTCTCTTCCAAAACCGTGTCTCTTGGTTGTATATACAGCCGTAGAAGCAGAGAAAGAAGAGAAGAAAGAAGAAAAAAAAAAAAACAGAGCAGGGACGGCTGGTCGCTAGAACAGAGGAAGAAAAGGAAGGAAAAGAGGAAGAAGAAGGAGGAGATAGGCCAAGGGGCACCGTGCGTGAGTTGAGAAAGAAGCGGAGGAGGAAACGAGCCAAGAAAATCAGATTGGGTAGCGAATTCGGAAGAGAAATCAGTGACAGCACTGTACGCGCGTTGGGTGAGTGAGATTCATTTCTGTGTTTAATATTTTTAAAGCATGAATTACTATGTTGATATAGAATTTTGTTAAGCATAGAACTGAATTGATGCATGGAATATAGTTGGTGTTGAAATTGAATTAAGGAAAGAAAAAAAAAAAGAACAGAACGGAAACTGGGAAAACGGTGAAAAACAGAGAAGAAAAAATAGATCGGGTTGTGAGATTTTGTTGGGGTTAATTGGTTTAGATCATGGGGAATTAATTCTCTTGGGTATAGGTAAATTTTAGAATCAAATTGGGATTGAAACCGTAGGAGAAAATGAAAAAAAAACGGAAGGGAAAGGGGCTGCCGGAAAAACCGCACAGCCCCAGGTGCGCCACTGTTCCGGCCATTTTGGGAGTGCTCCGGCACTCCGATTTGAAATCCGATGATAGATTTGAGTTGCCCATAACTCGTAGGTGTTTATCCCGCTGAAAAATGCAAGAAACCCGTCACCGGCGAGTCGCCGTTGACGAAGAAGACAAACTGTACGCAGGCATAGGCTGCTGCGCGGCTGCTGTTTTGTGATTTTATTTTAGTCAAACCGGGTCGGGTCTGACCCGACCCACCCATTCAGATGACTGCCCAACACTTGTACTTCATGTGTAAATTTTTAAATTTGAGTTTAGATAGTGTTTGGTTAGAAAGGAGAGCTATCCAATGGTTGGGTTAAACTTGAACAAAAAAAAAAAAAAAAGAGAATTAAAAATGTAATAACAGGGAATGGAAAAATTGGTATGGGCAGGGAATTGAACCTGTGACCAAAGGGGAAAAGGTGAGAAGCTTAGCCACTGTGCCACCAAGGCACATGTGGTCTGTTTGGGCTCAAATACGATATGTATTATTCTTATTAATTAATTTAAATAAATGATTTAAATTAATAAATTTTAAATTTAATTTCGACGACTAAATTAGTAGAACGAATAATGAAAAATTATTATTTTGGACCCTCTGAATTTAATAGTGAGGTCCGTTTTACGAGACGGAGTCCCGAAAAAATAAAATAACCGTAGAATGCCAAAATGACCAGAATGCCCCTACGTCAAAGGTAAGTCAAACGGACTCTGATTTAGTTAAGTAAATAGTGAATTTTTATTAATTCAAACCTACTGGACTCAACGGTGAGGTCCAAATTATGAAAACAGAACCCAAAAAGTAGAGACACGTAAATGACCATTTTGCCCTTGGGTAAATTAAGTTTAAAATGGAAATCGTAAAACATAAATTAGTAAGGGAGGTATTTAGAATAACGAGGCATAAATTCGGTAAATGATATGAAAGCTGAAACGTGTTTATTGATTTATAGGCAAGTCAAAAGGAAAAGAGAAAGTCACGGGATATTAAGACGTTGATGAGGTAAGTGGATTCCTATCTTTGATACGTGGTTTCCAAGCCACGTTCTTTTCATTACTGCCAACCTTGTACTCATATATGTATTCACTATCATTGTTTCCCACCATGGATATTGTTCTACCTGGTGGATGCCTATTGGTTGATGTTGCATGACTGATTCATTTCATTGATATCCATTTACTGTATGTTATGTTATGATGTTCCATGTTTTGTACATTCATATGGAATACTATAGAATCTTAATTTATGTTAAGTGCCGGGTTTTGTGCTCAGTCACATTACCCATCTGATGCTATCTGATTGACAGGGACCTTCGGGTTAATTTATTGGACCTACGGGTCAAAAAGACTTATGGCAATTATGGCAGTTTTTACGCAGTAAGGTTAATGGGCATTTTGTATGCATTTATGTTAATGGGGGTATGCCGGGCCCCAAATGACCGAGGGTCTGCCAAACCCTGAACAGAGTAAAGGCATCATCCATGTTAATTGATGTAATTCTATGTTGATTGGTTTTGTTTTATTGGACTTGATTGTGACCGTTTCATTATGGCAGTATTTATATTGATTGTATTCATTGAGCCTATTCTATATTCATGCTACGTTGTTACTCTTGACGGTTATTGTACGTTATCATTCATTGGTACTCTTGACCGTTATTGTACCTTGTCATTTATTGGCCATTGAGGCATTTTACAGTTGACTGAAATCATTGTCATGACTGGCTATCATGTTACCTTGACTTGTATTCATTTATGTCATCCCCACCCGTATTGGGGATAGGCTTCTACTTACTGAGTTTGTAGCTCACCCCTTACTAAATTTTTTCAGGTGAGCATGTTATGGAACCACAGTAGGAGATCCAGAGTGTAGGGAGACGGTTAAGGAGCACAGTAGAATACAGTAGTTCTCCCATGCACTCACCACCTAAAACAATGGTTTATGTTTAAGTTATGTTGGTTTACGTTTGGATTGTCAAACTTATTTAGTTTTGAAACAATGATGTATTAAGATTTCCGCACTTTAATGTTATGGTTATATTTCTTATTGTTATCATTGGTAAAAGAATGAAAAAAGTAGGGACGGCCATTGGGTCGGCCCCACGACACGAGATCCGCATAGGGTGGGTTTCGGGTCGTGATAGATTGTGCTTGAGATTGTGGCTGTCTCTTAGGATGAGGTGAGTCTATGCTCTTATGCTTAGATGAGACAAACACAACCAGTTTGAAAGTGGGAGTTTGACTTAGAGTGGGTATTGAAGGCTTGTTCTTATCGGAGAATTTTTCATAGCCTAATCCACTTTTATCATTCTTGATTTGGACGATATTAAGCATTTTAGCTAATTTATTTGACCTATCCTCAAAATTGATTTTGACATCCCTAGCTTGTGTGCATTATTCACCAAGAGAGTGAACTTTGGAAATCAATTCATTTTTTTTAACATCACAAACATCTAGGGATGATTTAAGCCTCTCTATCTCAACAACCAATAAATTTCTCTCATTTTCTAAGGACTCAACCTTTTCCAAGAGAGAGAATTTTTCCTTATTTAGTTGATTCAATAAATATTGATCAACTACAAGAGCACTATTCTCTTTCTCACATGACTTGAGTTTAGTGATAAGTTTCATGTTATATTTCTTGAGATTGATTGACTCATTGAACAGCTTTTCATTGGCAATCTCAATATTATCTTCTTTTTCACTCTTATTATCGCTAGACATAAGGTTTTTGTTATCTTCTTGATCATCATCCTCAATGGATGAGGAACCTTCAAAGACATTAGCGATACTTGTGAAAGCCATGAATTGACTTTCCTTCCCTTCATCATCATCACCGTCATTGTAACACCCCGACCTAATTACTAGGTAATTAAGGTCACTAATTAAATATTGGAGACTTTAATAAGTAAAATAATAGTTAGGGAATAATTAAGCCCTAGCTAGAATTAAAAGATAAAGACTACTAAGATTAGTGAAATTATAACTTAGTGAAGGGGACACACATAATCCGAATAATGCAAGCAATTAGTAAACCTAAATTAAATAAATAAATGACAAGACTTAATGCTTTATAATTGAAGGAAAAGAAGAAAAAAAGAGACCAAAAGGTTGGCCTAAGGATTTGAATCCAACACCTTGCACCATAGAGAGCCTTAATCAAAGTGCAAACCCACTAGGCTATCAGCACTTTTGTGCAATGATGACCCCAAGAAAAGTACATAAAGTGGAGTTTCAGGAAAAAATTCCATAAAGGGTGTGAGGTGACACCACCCTATTGCACCAACCTCTTATCCAATTAGATTACATGCAAAACACATGCACCAAGTCTAATGATTGTATGCAACTTATGATGTGAAGGAGCCTCAAAAGGAAATAAAAATAGACCATATGTGTGAGTGTTGTGCATTTCAAATCAACAGAGTTGTGTTCGGCTAGAGAGAGAGAGAGAGAGAGGAAAGAAGAAGAAGAAGAGGAAGAAGAAGAGGGGAGATGGGGTTGCAAGCTACATGTAAAGTTTGGAGACCATAAAAAATTCCTATACAAGCCATTGGAACTTAGGAACAAGCTCAAGAATCTAGGGAAAGACTACCATTGAAGGTAATCTGAAAAACTTGATTCTTCTTTCTCTAGAATAATCCTTACGGTAGCTTTAGTATGATTAATCTAGAACAAAAATATGAATTTTTCTTTTTAATGTTATGTAATAGTTTAGGATTGGAAAATAGGTTAGAAAATATCCTAGAACAACCAAAAACCCAAAACCTGCCATTGATAAAGCTTCGAATTTGGGTTATATTCGACCTAGACTAAATGGGATTTGATGAGCTGAGGCTTAAACTAGGCCAAATAAGGATCAAGAATCCACAAAAATAATCTTGAATGGACCCAAGGTGAGGGAGAAACAGGGAGTTGCTGGTTGCGAGTTCTAAACTTTAATTTTTGAACAAAAAATGAAACCCTATGATAAGAGAGTCACAACAGGCCAAACCTTGTTGATTTTGGTGGAGAGACGAGCGTGTACCAAAGTATTATTCAAAACAGCCATAAAAGCTCTACCGAGCTTTTCAACTCGTTTCAATCCTCAAAACCATCGCCAAAAGCTTAAGTTCCTAGACACTTATAGGGATCAAAAACAGGTCAAACGAAGGCCTGGAATTGAGCAAAATAGAGTCTAAAATTTCATATTCTTCGATGAACAATAAACCCTAATTCAAAGGGAAAACGATGAATGATGACCTAGATATGGGTCGGGTCGAATACGATTTAAGTCTTGACTTGCTTAAAATGGATCTTAGTTTAAATCAAATGACGTCATTTGAGTTAAATGAGGGGTTAATGTCAGGATGACGTTAGCATGACGCACCGAACCGGTAGAACCGGTTGGTCCTTGACCTTATTGAACCGAATCAATTGGTTTTAAATTGAACTGGTTAGTTTTCTGAACCTGTTTATGAAATTACACTTTTAATGTAATATCCCGACCCGGGATACGTCACGTATACCGAGGTAGGTCGGTTAAAACATGTAACTTAAACGATAAGATATGAATATCATAGTATTCTCATGGAAATGAAAGACTGGAGACTGTAATCATGGAAATGAATGACCAGGGCTGGGTAACACCCGAGCATGACAGGGTATTGCATCGAAATGCGTGCATGCACGCATTCCCATGCATGCATACGTGAACATAGATACATAGCTTGATTGAAATCAGTGTATGCAAATATGATTTAAAATAAAATTAGACCCCCACATATACATGTATATACATGTATAAAAGAAGTGTATTTCATGTGTATATATGTATAAGATATAATGTATTATACATGTATGATGTATTTATGTATATATGTATATTTACATAAGAAACAAAAAAGAAAAGAAAAGGGAAAAAGGGGAGACTGCCCTTGGGCAGTATACAGCTGTGATGTAAGTGAGGTGTGTGTGTGTCGGCTAGGTGAGAGATGTGTGTGTGTTATATATATATAATATGATATATATGTATACATGAGTGTAACACAAGTCTCTCAACCATTTAATGCAAAGGCTGCATTTGGCAGAGAGAATACAGACCTAGGTCAAAGAAAGAGGCCATAGAAGGGGGAGGAACCAAGAGAGAGAGAGAGGAAAGAGAGAGAGGCGGTGGAAACTTCTCTCTACAAATATGAGCCTACGGGTATGGGTTTAAAGGCACAAAGGAGACCAAAGTTGAGAGAACATCTTGGCAAAGAATTCAGGAGCATAAATAGGAAAGTTGGAGGGTCACAGTGGGCTAAATCCGAACACCCAGGTAAGTGGTTTTAATTCTGTTTTTACAATTTAAAGCATGAAGCTTGTATATAATTATATGGTCTAAACAAGCATGAAATATAGGTTATAATGCAAAAAGAATCATGAAAAACGGTTGAGAAACCATGGAGAAATATGGAGTTGCAGGTTTCATGGATAATTTCGGGTTCCATGAATATCATGTTTAAACCTTGATGTTTGTTTATGAAAATGGTCCTTAGAAGTGCAGAAACACTCTAGGAATGAAATGGGTTTGAAACCTAGAAGAAACAGCCACGGAAATGAAAAATGTCACTTGGCCGGAAAGTCGGCCGGAAACACTTAGGCTCTATTTCGTGAAGTTAGCAAGGGATTTAATGGAAATGGAAAATGGATTTGAAATCCTTAGGAGAAGGGGGAAAGAATAGCATTTAAAGTGGGTCAAAATCTCACCAAAAAATGCGTGACAGTCGCCGGAGAAGAAGACTGTTCACGCCGGAACCCTACTGGAGACGTAGGGAAGATGACCGGAAAAGCGTGGGGGCTATCGGGTCAAAACTGGAACGGATCCGGGTTCGGATCGGGTCGGTACCCGACCGGATATGAAACGGACCGAAGCTGTGTCGTTTTGGCTTTTTCATTTAAATGGGTTTTGGGCTGTTTGGTTGCAGGAATAATAAATAGGAATTGGGTTTTGGGGTTAACCGAAACAGGGATAAGGATAGGGAATTGGGTTATTGAAATACGGTTCTTGAATGGAAGTGAACCGTTTGGTTCAGGGCAAGGGTGGACCGGTTTAGGGTTTTTAGGTCTGAACCAACTGGTTCAGACCGCAGCTTATGGAATTTATGAACCGGCCCCAAATCTTTTGAAAAATTGCACTGTTGCCCAAATATAAAAAATTAATTAAATATTAATTTTACAATAATGCCCCTATTCCAAAAAGAGGTCAAACGAAGTCCAAACGACACAAATGAATAGTCAAAACCTATTATCTCGGACGTTCTGAGTCCAATGGTGGGGTCCATTTTACGAGACGGAACCCCGAAGGATAAAATACCGCAAAAGTGCAAAATGACTATTTTGCCCTTTTTAGTACAAAAGTCCAAATGGAATTCCGCGAAAGCCTAAACCGACTTTCTTCGGCATTCCAGACTTAATGGTAAAGTATAAAATAGTATTTGAAATACTTATGATAGAAAGGCATAAAATTTGATGAATAGCATTTATTCTGAAACGTATTCACTGATATATAGGAAACTCGAAAGGCAAGGGTTTACTCACGGATTCCTGATCTGAAATCACGATAGAGGTAAGTGGATCACTTTCTCTTACATGTGGTGTTTCCACAAGCCAAGTTTATTCTTTTACTGCCAAACTCGTACTCTTGAAAGTATTGATATCCTTGTGTTCCACATTTCGATATTTTCTATCTTTTGGACATATCATTGACTGATGTATCACTGTTATCATGTTTCACTGTGCTTTGAAAGCACATATGTTATTGCTATCCACTTTGTGATATTGTTCTATCTTGTGGACCTTGATTGATTGCTATATCATTGTTATCATGATTGAACCATGCCTTGAAAGGCCTACTACTGTATCCTCATTGAATGAATGATATTCCATTTTTATATTCTATGGAATTACTATGATCATGACATGTTTATGGACACAGGAGTTGTGCTCAGTCACAACACCCATATGATGCTATCTGATTGAATGGGACCTACGGGTCAAGTCCGTGAACGGACAAATGGCAATTTACTGGAATTGACTGGGGGGGTATGCCGGGCCCCAAAAGATCGAGGGTCTGCCGAGCCCTGAAACAGAATAACAGCATCTCTTATGATTAACAGAACTTGATTGTTGAATGGCACTATTCCTTATAATTCTTCAAGTCTCGAAAGACTTGCATTGATTGATTTGATTGTGATCGGTTCATTGTGGCAGTACTTCATTGTTGTTATACTTTAATTTTACACTATTACTTCTGATTGTGTATTGTGATTACCTTTCATTGGCCCTCGTGGCAATTATGTTCATTGGCTATCACAGCATCTCCTTCCTTATGATTGGCTATCATTATCTTATTCATGGATTCACATTGATCATCGATACCAGTGTTGGAGATCTGTTTTACTTACTGAGCTTTGTAGCTCATTCCACCCCATTTACCCCCATTTCAGGTGATGACGCTGCGAGACCCCATTAGGAGTCTGAGAGCGTAGGGGGACATTTGAAGTATTGTATCAGTCTATGTTAGTTCTCCCATGTATTCACCACCCCCGGGTGCTGGTTACGGTTTAGTTCTCATTTTGAATCTTGTAGAACTATGTCATGTATTTAATAGATTTCCGTTGTTAAATTTATTTTAAAGACTTCCGCTGTTTATTGTTTTAAATTTTTAGTACATTGCATATTAGTACTATGATACAGGAATGGAAAAAGTAGGGACAGCCTTCGGGTCGGCCCCGCGACACGAGATCCGCATAGGGTGGGTTCCGGGTCGTGACATTTAACCCCAAAAAAATTTCTATTAATTACAAAGTTAACCTGAAAATTAATTAAAAAATTATTTTTAAATCTTTTCTAAATTAGGGAAATTGCAAAAATGCCTTTAAGCCTAAAATTGGCCAAACGAAGGCCAATTAAAATGAAAGAAGAGCCTAATCCAACATTTTTGGGCATTCTAGACTCAATGATGGAGTACAATTTGTGAAATTAGACCCCCAACAAATATGAATGGACAAATGGAATAATTCTAATTGTGTCCTAAATGATTAATTAAGCTATCAATTGAGCACTGATGACTATAAAAATATCTACCTTAGCATTTTTTGACTTTCTAAACCCATTGGTGGGGTCCATTTTTCGAAATGAAGTCCTAAAAATTAGGACATGTAAAATCCCATAATTATCGTTACGTCCTTAGTAACACCAAAGCCACCTAAATGTTAGAGAATGCCTATTCTGACTTTCTTTGACATTCTAGACTCAACAGTGGAGTCCATTTTAGCAAACAAATCACTAAAAAAATGAGACATGGAAATGTAAAATTACAAAAGTGTCCCTAGACTTAATATAAGTTACAAATAAGCAAATTAAAATCCAGAAAAAGCCTAAATTAATTATCTTTGTTGCCACCCAAAACCCACCCTACATGGATTAAGGGCAACGACCCACACTACCACTTTGACTGACCGTATAGAATCAAATGAATCGCACAGAATGATAAATAATTTTTTTATTTTCTTCGTATCAATAAATCTTAAATCATTTAATGTGGAAGCTAAATCAATGCAATTCATCTGATCATAAACCAAACTCCAACAACCATCAATCAAATATCTCCAAGTATTATTTTGATCATCATGATTCACTAATGAAGACTAACATCACTATTAATGATACAATATTATAAATACCTATTATTTAGATAAGCCTTACAGACTACATGTTCAAATTATGACTTGGAGTTCCCATCACTAATGTCACGACCCAAAACCCACCCCGGGCAGATTAGGGGACCGTGATCGTGGGATTCCTTCAAATAAACAAATATGTTCCCTTAATACATCATATCACATTCAATCATTGCAATGGAAGCAAATACACATGCTACTATACTCTTTACTGTATCTAGAATTGCCTAGAAGGTTTTTTTTTTTGGAAATATACATCACATTCACACATAAACTTCAACTACTCTACCCGTGAGTCCCATACCTCACGCACTTCTGATCATGTACTTCAGAACACTTACTTTATGTTAATGTGGGTCCCATACCCCATCTTCAGATCATGTACTTCAGAATACTTACTTCATGTTAATGCGAGTCCCATACCCCGCATTCAAATCATATACTTCAAAACACATACTTCATGCTAATGCTGGTCCCATACCCCGCCTTCAAATCATATACTTCAGGACACTTACTTCATGTTAATGCGGGTCCTATACCCCACCTTGAGAACACCTGTACATATGATGGATAAATTCATGTGAGCTTTACTAAGCTCGTGAGTAATTCCAGTACCTTGTTATAGGTTTTCAACTGGTAGCGGGTTAGTCATAAGAGAGTTTATAAAACATTCACTACCAATTGCTCGTATACTTAAAAATAGATAGCATGAAGCATTCAAGGCATTCAGGCTAGGCACATACTTTTTCAAATACAGGATATAGGAAACTTCAAAACACGTAAAATGAAGCATTTTAAAGTAGTTGAGTAAAATAGATATTTCACATATACAGAGTATGAGGATCTTCAAAACACGTAACACGAAGCATTTAAAGCATTCGACTGAGGCATGCAATATGTAATAGAAACTTGTACCATGCACAGAATCACCCATTGGTGGCCAAACATGTTTAAAACTTTTACTTGTTAACAGGATTCATAAAATCCTTTTCTCGTATATGACCTTTTTGTTATTTTAAAAACTGGGTCATTTCTTTCAAAAACACTTCTTCTTGTAAATGGGGGTTCGAAAACCTGCTACCATTTCTTATGAAAACATGAAACTTTTGTTCATGAAATCAGTACATTTAATCACATTTAGAAAATGAGGGATAAACCTGCTACCATTTCTAAATGTGCCATATTTTAACTTTTTAACAAAAGAATTTGTTTCGAACCGGACTCTAGTTTTACTTCTTGTGGAGATATCTCGTGCCTGGGGGATAAACTTTCTACCAGGAATTTTACTCGTATGTGAGTCCCGAAGGGCCTCATGAACTCATAGTGCTTATGCACGATTATCTTGCATTACCAGTTCACAAATAGAAGGCATGTAAAAATATTTATTTACAAAATATATGCTATTTAAAAACATTAAAACATGACCTCCCAGTAGTTACTTTTTAAAAGCATTTAACACATGAATTCTTCAAATATATGCTTTTTATGAGCATTTGAAATATAAATTCTTCAAATAGATGTTTTTCATGAGTATTTTAAAACATGATTTGTCATGAATTTACAACAAAGTCTTCAAATACTTGAAAAATAACATTTAACACATAAGCTTCAGAGTATTTGACCACGATGAACAGAGATATTTAAAACATAGCTAGAATAAAAGACATTTATTTTTAGAGAGACATTTAATAAAGTTTTGCATTTAACGTAGACATGCTAGAACATAAACTTACCGAAGGTTAGAAATATAAACAAGCTAACTTTACATGTCAAAACAGAGTTTTCAAAAAGGCAATAATACTTAAATCAGGAATCATGTAAATACAAAATTTGAATTTAAAACACTTCAAATATTTTCAAACTTAAACTTCTTCAGAAATCCATGGAGATTTAAAACCTCCACTTCAAAGTACAGGATTACTCACATTCGTCCCTAGGGTCAATGCCACTAGTGTGCTTTCCCCTTTTTCCTTGCAGTTCCTAAGAACAATTATAAAAAGTCTATTAACTTCACATTCACTTCAAATTATCATCTATTGATGCTCTCAACTTATTCTTAGACCGTATTAATCCTAATTTCCTAGGATGGGTCTTATTCTTTTTAAATCAGACTACTCGTAGCAATTTATAAATTTGCATTTACTTATGCCTTATTTTTATAAGGTTGTATTTTCACGTGTTCTATTTTTTCGTATCTAATTTGGTAATCTGGACCTCACTGTTGGGTCTGGAACGTCGATGAAAGTCAATTTAGTCGTTCTTGAGTTTTCATTTGGCTTCGGGCATACTTAGGGAAAAATGGTAATTTGCATTTTTACTTGTCTTAATTTTTTGGAGTCCCGTCTCATAAAACGGACCCCACTATTAGGTCCAAAAGGCTTAAGATAATAAATTTACACTATTCATTTGTTTGATTTGGACATTGGGATTTAAATTAACTTAATTAATTAATATTATAATATATATTATTTAGTTAAACATAAAACCCCACGTGCCTTAGTGGCACGGTGGTAGGCGTGCCCCCACACTTCTGAGATTTCACGATCAAACCCCAGCCGCAACAATTTCCCGATTTTCCTTCCTAACTGTTTCTTATTTAAAAAGAATCAGTGCCCCAAATGACGCCGTGTGGATTACCCTTATTGCGCGTGGATTACCCTTATTGCACCTAGGTGAGTCCTGACCAGACCCTGGATTCAACTCGAACCAGCGACCCAACAATACCTTATTCTTCCCTGACTTTTCGGTGAGGCTACTGTGCAGTTTCTGATCAACTTTTCCGGCGCCGGTAACGGACTGCAACATGCCTTTTCTTTTGTTTTTTCTTCATTTTAAAGCCTATTTTCACTTCTATTCATCCTAAAACATATTTTAGGACCTTTATATAGCAATTTAAGTGTCACATCCCCCAGACCCACCCTGTGCAGATTTGGGGCACGTGACAAAGGCCAGTTAGGCACCCATCGGGTTTTATCAGTTTTTTTTTTTTTTTTTGAAAGCAAAACCCCGACGGTAATCCTAACCACAGGCCATTCCGATATAAATCCCAAGTATAATGCATTCGACATATATAATTTAAGCAGCGGAATTTTCACAAGAGAATGCATACATATATACTTGGCAGAGCATTCAGGATACATCATAGTCAGTCCTATCTTAATCAAGATTACAAAACAGTTTCACCACAAAAGGTCATAATCTGTTCAGTTACACAAAAGTACAAAAATGGTATAGATTCACAAAAATGGGTTATCATTTTATCTAGGGGTCTCCAACATTTTCCCCCTAAGTCCTGAACCTGCTAAACCTATCCATCTGAGAGTTCCCCTGAAATTATTAAAATAATGGAATGAGCTTTAAAAAGCCCAGTGAGTAACACAGATATCCAGGCAAGAGTTTCGAATTCAATCTTTGCTTAAATCACATGGTAATTAAATCAGTTTGGAATTAATAGTTCAATGAATCCAAGTCAAGTTCAATAGATCAAAACAGATAAACGGTTCAGGGTGCTAGCATATCAATCAGAAGTATAGTTAATCATTTGAGAAACTAAAAACCATGTCATCGGTGATAAGAGCATGCATTTAAAACAATTGCATTTAAAACATATGATATTCGAAACAATTTAACAGATCAAGGAACAGTAACTAAACAGTGTCAGAAGTTACTCACCTTCAATATTTGAGTTTGAAGCTATGAACGGAGCCTTCCTCTTTTCTCCTTAAGCCTAAAACAATTTATAGAGTTTATCAACTCATGACCTTAGACTGAGTAAGTCTACCCTATGATGGGTCTCACAGAACTAACTTATAGTGGCTAGTTCATAGGTCTTACCTCTTAAGCATTTGGCTTAGGGTTTCAGTATGTTCACACATTTATCGGTTCTGATTTTCATAATATGGACCTAACAATTGAGTTCGGAAGGTCGAAGAAAGTCAATTTAGACTCTCTCGGCTTTTAAATCTGGGTTCGGGTATATCAGGGGTATTTCGGTCATTTTGCCGTCGCAAAATTTCTGTCTCGGATTCGTCATCTAATCATGTATATAATCTCACAAATGTCAGGTCTACCACTGGTATTAATTCCATTTTAATCGGACTTCATTTGGGCCTTGTACAGTGTCAGGGGTATTATGGTAATTTCATATGTTATATTTTTCGGTACTTTACTTGCAGTCACGGACCTCACCATTGAGTCCGGAATGTCCAACATAGTTAAAATGGACTATCTTTCAGTGTAATTTGGCCCTATGTGTCATTAGGGGCCGTACGGTCATTTACCCTTTACATGTCTGTATTTTTCGGGACTTGGTTTCACAAATCGGACTCAGCCATTGAGTCCGGAATGCCCGAAATAGTAAGATTACACTATTCAATTATTAAATTCGGACTTCGTTTGACTTGTTTAAGGTCCAGGGGCAATATGGTAATTATTCCCTTTTAATAAAATAATTAAATAATTATTTTATTATTTTATTTAATTTTTCAGGGGTATAATTGCAAAAGATTTTCAAAATCTGGGCCTTAGTGTGATTCTGTTAAACAGTGGGGGTCAGTTTGTAAATATTTAAAAATTCAAAACTGAACCAAAGGGTTCAGTCTCTTTGCAACTAAACCGGTTCGGTTCAATCCGGTTCTGACCGGTTGGTTACACTGCTGACGTCATGATGACGTCAGCCCTAATTTAATTTTAATTTAAATCAGTGAGGAAACGGCGTAATTTCATTAAAGCCCATTCGTTTTTAATCAAGTCAGGGCCCGACCCGACACCCGGTTCGACCCGACCCGGTACTGTTCATCGTCCCCAACCCCTTGGTTACTGTTGCCCTAAAAATCTGCAGATTTTCTCTTTCATTTTCGTGGTGTTTGGGACACGGTTTCTTGCTGTTTTCAATCCTAACAGGTTTCTGCATGTTATATCCATCACTTTACATCGATTTTAAGCATCGAATCACTCTAAACCATTCTGTTTTCAAAACGATAGCCGTGACCTGTAACATGATCTAGCATCCTCATTTCTCAACCATTTTGGGTGTGGTTTGAAGCTACGTGACCTACAGACCATAAGGATGAAGACCCTATCTTCATTTTTCAGTTTAGTCTCGAGTTTTAACGGATTGGATTTTAAACCCGTAGGTAAAATTTGAAATCCGAGGGGCTGTGGTGAGTTCCAGGATCGCGTAGGTACGTTTTTGAGATCCACTTGGGGTCTATTCTGAGCTCCAATATGCCAAATCTAAAACTGTTTCGATCAAATCAGACCTGGTGTTTCAAGGTCCTTTAATGGAGGTCAGCTTCGGTTTTCATGGTTCTTGACCATTTTAACACCTCCAACACACACAGTATGCTCAAAACTAATTCTTAGGATAAAAAATAACCATGCTTGCAGTCTACACCAGTAGCAATCCATCAAAACAGTTCAAAATTTAAAAATAAAGGAAGAGGTAAGTTTGGAAGTTCACCTTCAACAGAGACTCTCTCCTCCTATGGCTTGACTCAGAGCTTCTCACAGTGCTTCCTCAGGTTCCTTAGGTCAAGCACTTCACTTCAAGCCTTCCCCTTGCACTTTCAACTGGTCACCTTCTCTCAAACACTTGCATGCACAAATTTGTTTCCTCCTCCCTACACTCTCTCACAGTCCCTCACGTATGCACACACACACACACTCACTTTTGGTATTTCAGAATTCTCCAAAGAGAGAATTCTTTGGTGCAAGTTATGTATATATATATATATAGGGCTATACACATATATATGAGTGTATCTCTACCCTTAGTGGGGTTAGTGGCTGATTGACTTGATGGAGAAGATGTAGGGCAATGATGTAGGGAATGCATGCAAGGCTATTGGCCAGTTTGGGTGGTGGCTTGGGCAAGAATTGAGGTTATATACATATGTTAGTGCATATGTACACAAAGTAACCAACAGCCTAGTTGGTACTTTTTTGGGACAAAATTACTTACCTTGGTAGGTCAAGGGTTCAATTCCCCTTGGCCTCCCAAGTGACCATTTTCTCATATTTTTCTGGTTAAGGCCCTGTTTGGCTGTCGCGGAATTCCAGTTTCACTGTTTTGGCCTTAACTTTCAATCCGTAACTCCTTTTTCAGTGCGGTTTCTTTCTGTCACTTCCTACTCAGAATATCTTTCATTGGCCAAGGTCCAATGTCAGTTTTTATTTTCTTGAGTTTCCCATAATTAGCTAATTCGAGTTTTATCACTATTAAAAATAGACATTAAATTAGCTAAACCTGACATTTCATTCCCAAAACAGTTTTCAATACACAAAACATGCCAGTTAAGTAATTGGGGTGTTACATTAAGCCCCTAAAACACTTTAAAAATTTAAGTTTTTAAAATTTAAACTTTTTGATGAACTCCTATTTCTCCCTCATTTCTTCACCATTTTACATATGTTTTCTTCTATTGTGGTCCTTCTATCATGTGGTTCAAGTCCCCGATCTTAAAATCGAGGTTAGAGGACTACTTCAAAGGTTGGGTTCTGAACCTAAAACCTGCATGTCATGGTTTAAAGGCCTTTTCCTAGGCTTCTAGGTCGCGGGATAGTGTAACACCCTGACCTGATGAAGAATTACTAAGTCACTAAATATTAATTAGTGACTAAGACCTTAAGTAACAAGGTCAATTTCGAACCCCAACACGCGTACCTTTAGTAAAAGTCCCAAAAACCCTAAATGACTGTACATCACTTTCATTGAAATCACCAACTTGTTCTGTTAAGTTCGGTAAACTTATATACCTTCATCTTAACCGTCAATAATAGAAAACGACTATAAAAATGTGGCTATGAACAATACGAAAATAAGTGTATATATATACTGATGCAACTATATAATATACAAGTATATCTATATATACATGTGTACGGCTGCCTATATGGGATTAAAAGAAATGAACTGGAAGGAATTAGAAACAATAGAATAATGAGGATAAAGAGAGAGAATCAGTGGGAGATACAGCCATGTAGCTATTCTCCATAAGACGAAAGTGGGCGGCAGCCACGTGAGGAAGGGAAATACTAAGCATGAGGTGTTCTCCATGTAAAACCAAAAGCCAACAGGTGGCAATGCCACTGCCTCAAGGTTGGTAAAGAAGGAGGAAATAAAAGGGAAATTAGGGAAGAGAGAGAGAGAGTGTAATGCGTTGAAGAAATGAGAGAAGCTGAGGCAGGGAACAATTCAGTAACAGTCAACATCAACAAGTATAATCCCGTTGAGTTTTATTTAAGTTATGATTCAGAATTAAAGCATGCGATAGTAGGGCCTTATTATGCATAAACTAAGCTTTAATTTACAACAGAAATGAATGAAAATCATGAAGTATTGAGTGAGAAAATTGAGTTACAAGTGAACGAGAATAATCAGAAATTCTGGTGCAGGTCTGAAATAAGTAAAACCAAATCCAAATCTAGGTGTTGGAACCTGATTTAGACCTTTCCCGTACCTTAAAAACCCTAGACCGCGACTCTAAAACTTAAAGGAAGAACCCTAATAGGCGAGTTGCAGGTTACGGGTTTGAAACCCAATCCTTTAAACTCAATGTTAAAGCAATATTTATGAATGAAATGTGAAACCCCATGAAGAGGGGATCATAACAAGACAAATCCCTTGGGATTTGGCTTAAAAAGAAGCACGAACAAGCTAGTTGCAGGTTCGGTCTATCAAACCCTCAAACAAGCAAACCGAACCTTTTTAATTCCTCAAATGAATGCCAAGATGATCCTTAAGATGTCAGAAACACTTTAGGTTGAAAACAGCAGCAAATGATCCAACCAAAATCCACGAAATTGAAGAAAAAGAAACCAGAAAATTAGGGCAACAGTGAAGAAAACAGTGGAGAAGACGATGAGTCGACTCGCTATTTGAAACGAGTCACCCGAGTTGACTCGGACACGTGTCAGGACGAGAGTAGGTCCACCGCATAATTGGAACGGTGACGTTTTGGTTAAGGTTTAAAACTTAAAAAGGTTAGGGCTAACGTCATGATGATGTCAGCATTACATGTTAAACCGAATTGGTTTATTTAAAACTGGACCGGTTCGTTTGAAATGAAACTGAACCGTTGGTTCAGTCCTAAAATATGGGAAATTGCATTTTAACCCCTGAATTATTGGCAAATGCCACTGTGGCCCACTGAAATTAAAATAATATTAAGTTAATATTATTTAAATAAGAAATATTTCAAAAATGCCCCTAGCCCTAAATAGGGCAATCGAAGTCCAAATAAAGTAAACAAATAGTGTATTTTGACTATCTTGGACGTTCTGAACCCAATGGTGGGGTTTGTTTCACAAGACAAAACTTTGAAAAATAAAGACACGTAAAGGGGTAAAATGACCAAATTACCCCTGGTACCCCTAAAGCCAAATTGAAACCAGAGAAGGTCTAAATTGACTTCCTTCGACGTTCCGGACTCAATGTGAGGTCCATATTATGAAATGAAGTATGGATAAATGTGACACGACAACATATGAAGTAATGAAATCAAACCTCATGATTTAATGAAGCTACCAACAGAGTATATATAAAAAGTATACACTCAAGACAGAAATGGGAGTTTAATTACAATCTCAACATAAGTTAAGATCACCAATGAGTGGTATTGTAGTGACTATGAAGTTAATGAGACTATTTATGAATTGTTCTTAGGAACTACAAAGGAAGTGGGAAAGCACAACAGTAGCTTCAACCTAAACGTATAAGGTGAGTAACCCTGTGATTGAAATGGAGATTTAACTCCTTGGATTTGAATCATGTTTTAAGCATGTGAAGCACTTGAATATCAAATTTAATTTTTCTCTCATGGTTCCTGGTTTAAAATATTCCGTTATGACATGCTTGGTAAATGTTTTTATATTCAGTTCTTTTCATGGAAATATTTAGCATGTCCGATAAAAATGCAAATTTATTTCATTATTTTGAATTTGTTCATTTCAAGCATTTGAAGTGTTATTGCAGAAATTATACATTTTATGTTTTAAATATTCATGAAAGGTATCTATTGAAGTATGTAATAAACGTTTTGAAAGATAAACTGTGCATCAGCACAACATTTGATGTTGAAATCCTTCAGGATTCAACAGTGCCCGGTAGTAGGATCTAATCCCCCAGGCAAATGAGATCGGCAGTATTGGCAATAAAATGAGAGTCTAGTTTGAAACAGATTCCACTTAATCAAAGAGAAAAGATAACAAACGCTTTTGAAAATGGAAGCAGGTTTTACCCCCATTTTCACTATGCATATTTATATGATTTGAAGTAACACTTTTGGAAATGGAAGCAGGTTTTACCCCCATTTTATTATGCATGTTTGTATGTTTTGAAATGCATATACTCTATTCGAAGAAATGTGTATTTAGCTTGAAAACTAAAAATGTTTCTAAGCTATTATTTGAAGTCATGTTTTTAAAGATGGAAGCAGGTTTTACCCCTATTTTATTATGCATATTTAGAAATGTTTATACTCCATTTGAAGAAATGTGTGTGCAGCTTGAATACTTTAATGTTTCAAAGCTATTCTTATGAAGAATGCATATATTCTGTGTTCTGAAAGTACGAGCAATTGGTGGTGAGTATTTTATAAACTCTCAAGTGCTAAACCACTGCCAATTGAAACCCCATAACAAATGCAGGAATTATTCACAAGCTTAGATTAGCTTACCCGGACTTTGTTCAGACCCCCCTTTCAGGTAAATGACGACAATTTTGGTTTGAAGTCGATAATGTTTCAGGAGAATGACGGCAGTTTTGGTTTGAAGTCGATGATGTCGAATCTGCCATTTTGGGAAGATATGTTTGAGTAGACTCTTTTGGAACCATATGAACTCTAGTAGTACATTTTGTGTTAGTAAACGGTGTAAGAATATGTATTAAGCCCCTCGGGGCGGTAGACATGTAATGTTTAATAACTCTTTAAGTTTTTAGTTATGCTTTGAATATATAATCATGTATACCGCAATGTGAAGAGCAGCAGTACTGGGCATGTGTGCGCAAGATTTTAAAAAGAATAAGAAAAGAAAAAGTTTTTCATGCTTTCGCAACCACAGGTCGCACCGCTGTCCGATACTATTGCTTATGTGAGCCTTGCCTCAGGCCCCCGGGTCTATAGGTGGCGGTCGCGATCCAAGATCCGTATAGGGTGGGTTTCGGGTCATGACAGATAGGGTTTTTGAAACCCTCATAAGGTTTATTTTGGGTTCTCAATGAAGAAATTAAGTTCTTTTTTGGTCGATTCAGGTCTGCTACATGGGAGGTCCATCAATGGTGGTTTTGTGTGTGGAGTGGTGTTTTGGCTTGTTTCTCCTTATTTATTCATGTAATGCATGTGTATATAGCATTATTATAGTCATGCATGCAATCCAAACATTTCAAAACATCAACTTTTGTAATATTTTTAGAGAGAAAAGTGCTAAAGAGTTTTGGGTTTTGGTGGTTATACCTTGACCATACCTCTCCCTTGCTTGATTCTAAGCTCCTTGGGACCTTTTAAAAACAACACCCATCCTTCCTTCCTTCCTTCCTTCCTTCTTCTTCTTCTTCTTCTTCTTCTTCTTCTTCTTCTTCTTCTCTCTTCTCTCTCTACCTCACTCTATTTCTCTCTCTAGCCGAGCTCATATGCACACTTTTATAGTTCTGAATATACACTCAGGTCTACACACGCAATATGTATATATATATATATATATTTATCCATATATTCATATATATTTTAATTGATGAGGTGTTGTATGTAACCTCATTGGTTGAGGTGGACGGTGGGGTGGGATTTATAGTGTATGTATATATATCTTGTGATTTATATGTCATAAAATGCTGGCAGCCTAAATGGCTTTCTTTTTGGACTTTAAATTCTTAAATTATTTTTGGTTAAGGGTTCAAGTCTTTGGGGTAGCAATTTGGCTTATTTTTCCCCTTTTTTTCACTCCATGCCTTATTTGGCATTATTCACTATTTATCCCATTTTTTCCTTGCTTGCTTTATTTTCATTTTTTTCTTCTCGTATTCTTATTTACTTCGTTCATGTATCAATTTTATTAAATCGAAGTCTTTAAATTTTTGTCTATGTTCTTCATGTGTTTACTTCGTTAATTGAAGTCTTGTTGTCTTATTTTTCTCACGTACCATTCTTATTTATTGTATATTTATTTTTATTTTTTTGCCTTCGTCATCTTGATCTAATTTTTTTAAGTCCCCAATATTTAATTAGTGACTTAATTTCTACTAATCGGGTTGGGGTGTTACAGTCAATATTGCTTCACAAGCATGCCACTAGCTCTACTAGTCGCCTTATTTTTGTTTCTTCCTTATAGAGCTACCTGAAAAATAGTTATAAATATGGAGTGAGCTAACTTAGCTCAATAAGTAAATTCTCTCACTCTGCCATGGGTCAATGTTAGTCTAAAGAAAGATGAAGGACAATAGCAAGCAAAGGATAATATCGCAATAGCATGCGAAGGATAAAACATCACAGTAGCCAGTCACCAAGTATGTGAATCACTAAAATGACCCGTAGGTCCCAAAGGCACATCCCAAGGTAGAATATCAAATCAATATTAGGGATCGGCCTGTACAATAAATAGCTGCCATAATAACAAGATGACAATTCGAGTCCAAAGAAAGGCAAGCAAGCATATCGTTAATCAAAAAATATGTCAACAGATAAGCCAAGGACAGGCTCACAAGGCGTATCTGAAATCAAAGAGTACATCATCAACATATCCAAAGATAGGCTTGCAAAGTATATCAAAACTCCATGAGTGCATCATTAGAATATCAATAAATGATATGAGATACTAATAGAATAGATGCTATCATATATAGGGCCCGACATACCCTCAAAAGCGCTCATCCAGGTTCACTCCCCCTTTGGGCTATTGGATAGCGCTACAGCTCTGTACATATATCAGGTCCACAAGCATCCATGAATCAGATGGACGTTGTGATAGATCACAACTCCAGGCCCTCATAATAATATCATAATCATCAAAATTTCACTGGCGATGTACATATTTGTGGAATAACAAATTCTCAGTAGTGAGAAGCATAATAATTTTTCAATATCCAAGCAAGGTATAGACATTAACAAGTAATCACATTAGGATATTGGCAATCAATTTCTCATTAAGTCCATAAAATAAAACAAACATCAAATTGTGAAAATCAACAATGTCAAGTATATATGGCATACAAATTGACAGCATCGAGGAAATAAAACTGTGACATGGCTAGGAATTACCAAATGTGAGAGTTTGGGTTTACTTACATTGGGTTCTTAGCATTGTATTCCCATGCGGTTACCATAATAGCTACCCCATAGCTTTCTTTCCACTTTCCATTGTTTGGGTAATCCTATAATCATGGATAAAAAGATACATGGCATAATGAATTAGTGTTCATTCTAATCCGAAACTTTCTTATCTAGTGTTTTAAGTTCTCTTGAACTTAGTCTATTTTATTAAGGGTCTTTAAATTCCCATTTAGTGTTCCCTTATTTTTTGTACACAAATTTATGCACTTAGACTCCATTTTGAGTCTATTTGGTCCTTATATCATTTATGTGGACTTATTAATTTCATTTTTATACTTTTGGTAACTTCATTAAGTCCTAAGGACGTATTCTTCATTTTTTAATTTGTTACCATCAAGTTTAGAATATTGAATATAATTAATTGAGGCTTTTTCAGATCTTAATTTGCATTTATGTGACTTACATTAAGCCTAGGGAAAATTTTTATAATTTTACACTTTCACGCATCATATTTTTTGGTATTTTGTTTGCTAAAATCGAATTTACCGTTGAGTCCAGAATGCCCAATAAAGTAAGAATATGTCACTTGTGATATTTAATTGGCCCCAGATATCATTAGGGGTAAAATGGTAATTTGTCATTTCATGTGCCTATATTTCCAGGACTTCGTTTCACAAAACGGATCCTGCCATTGGATTCGGATTGTCCTAAAATGTTAAGATACATATTTTTACAGTCATCGGAGTCCAATTGATCACTTAACTAATCATTAGGACGTATTTAGAATTATTCCTATTTGGCCGTTCGTATTTTTGGGATTTAATTTCGCAAATCGGACTTCGTCGTTGAGTCCGGAATACCCAAAAATGTTAGGTTACACTACCTTTTTATTTTATTCAGACACCAAGAGTATTTTATGAATTTAAATTAAATTTATTTATTTATTTTATATTATATATTTATTTAGGTATTATTTTAACCAAGTGCCTCAGTGGCATAGTGGTTCGCACATGTGGGGTTAGTGTTCACACGCATGCACACGTCATTGGGTCAAAACGCATCGGCAGCAAGTTCCTTATTTTTTCTGATTTTTCAAGAGGCAAACAGCGGATAAGCATCATTTCAGGAATAGGCTATCCCTATTCTATTGTGGGTATTAAATCAATTTCCTATACCTATTGCCAAACAGAACAGTTTTAGTGTATATTTAAAACCTACTAACTCTAAACGAAGCCATCCCACTAACCCTTTTATGCGATGGGGCGGGTCCCGACTCAAACCAGGATCTGACCAGAGACCGACTCTCCATTGTTCATCGTCTTCCCCCTTCCCTTGCACCGTGTTTCCCTAATCGCAGGTTTCAAAGGTTTCCTATTTCATGGAGTTTTAGAACTCCTTTTTGACTGTTTCTTGTTCCTATGAAATCTTGGGGAAATAGGGGTTTATTAAGCATTGGTTTGAGGCATTAACATGAGTTTAATAGCTCAGTTGAAGCTCCATGGCCATTTTGAATAACATGTTTGTTCATGCTTGTTTCTCCATGAAACTTCATAATTCTTGGCCTATTATAATAGTACAAGTCTAGGGTTTATTATTCCGTTCAAGAAACCAAGGTTGGATCTTAATTTGGGATGTTCCAAACAAAACCCGTGACTTGTAACTTGATCTATCTCCCTCATTTTTGGCCCATTTATAATATTTTTTATGGATTCGTACTCCTAGGAACATCTAGTTTAAGCCCCAACAAACCAAACTTGGATTAGTTCCAGTTGGTTTAGACCCAAATTTTGAAGTTGTCATCAATGGCGGCTTCTTGTGCCTTACTGTTTTAAGCCCCACTAAGTCTCACTTTCACTCCCAATCCATAGTATAATATCAATAAGGATCATACATGTATTTTAACTTCATTGAACAACATGTTAACAGTAAGATTTTCTTAGAGAAAGATTTGACTTTTTTGTGTTTTTACGAACAATAGTAAAGCTTCCCTATGTATGCATGGACTTCCTTCTTTCTTATCCTCCTATGCTTGTATAGCCCCTTATTAGGGCTTCATGCATATGTATGTATATGAAAATCCATGCACCGCCTCTTTTCTCCTTTTTCTCTCTCTCTCTCCACCTCATTTTCCTCCAATCCATTGCTTCTATTTGGGGCGACAGCAGCACTGCAACATCCCCTCTTGCTTATTCTACAAGATATAGGCAGCCTAGAATGGCCACCCACCTCCTCCACTCATAAACTTACACACACTTCACACAATATACAACTATTCTTTATATATATATATATATATGATACGTAGTTGATATATATCTAGTTTACAAACCGCCAAAGGATCTGTAACTAGATATATATATATATATATATACATACATACATACATGTATATCCTCACACAATCTGGCATATATATCCATATAAATATAGATGCATATATATGGGTCCAATAACATGCTGCCACCTCAACTTTGAGTATGCAACAATTGGACTTGTTAGAGTATATATGCAAATTTGATGGAACATATAACACAAATGTGCTTCAGCCAAGCTGGCTTATTTTTTAGATATAAGGCTTTCCTACTTTTTGGTCTTGGGATCAAATCCCTTGGCCAACACTTTTGGCCCTTTGTCAAACCTTTCTTTCCTTATGTCTTGTATGGAATTATTTTATTTCCCTCTTTTTGCTTTATTCTTTTATGGCTTTTATTTTTCTTGGTCTAACTTTCAAAAGTGTCATTTTATTCATTAAAGTCTCTAATATTTAAATTAGTGACTTAATTCCCGATAATTGGATCAGGATGTTATATTCTCCCGTCCTTCAAAGAGTTTTGTCCTCAAAACTTGGATGTTCATATCTTGGAAGCTCTGTTATCTTTTCATGCCAATTTCATCATCATGGTTCCCTTTTTAATCTGTCTCTTAGACTTATCTCTAGCATTTATATGCTATATCCTTAAGCAAAAATATTTTCATACAGGGTTCACAATCCTTCCGTACTCCTTTTTGTTTAATTTACTAGTGATCTTGAAAGTCACAGGTTTGACCTTTTTACTTTTTTTTTGAGACTTTACACTCAAAGTCTCCAAATTCTATTATTAGCGTTTCGGAGCTTGTTTCTTTAGTTGTCGGACCTGTGGTCATGGGTCTATTATACTTTCATTACTCACTTGGAGTCATCTTTTTAGGTACTTGACTATTTCTCACTGTCATCTATATTATAACTAGTTTCACATCTAGTAGTTATGTTAGTTTTATTTGGCACTAAGTCATAATTACTTTACCGTTCATGTTTTCCCAGTTTCTGTTGGCATCGTATGACGCGTCGTGTGCTAGGTAAAGGTATCTAGCACCTTGATCTTTTCATTTCTATCAATTACTTTGGTAGTGGTCATAGAAAATCAACGATGTAACTAGACTACACAACTTCTATCGTTTAGAGTAGATTGGATTTCTCATTTAAGTACTTTAGTCTTTGCTAAGGATAAAGTCTGTAATATCCCAACCCAAAAATACCGGGTCATAGGGAACGTATTACGAGGTTAAGAAAAATTAGTGTAAAGATTTTTACACTCAAGAGAAAAATTAATTAAATTAATTAAATATATGAAATATTTATATTTAATTATAATTAAATATCATAGCACACGTTTCACTTACATGGAAGATGTATTGTATGTAAGTATATGTGATCAAGTATGTATGCATGTATGTATATAAATAAATTAAATGTGTGTATATATATATGAAAAATCCAGGAAGTGTATTGTGTGTGTGTAGTCAAGTGTGTATATATATACATATACATGCACATATATATACATGAGTATAAATGTGTATATATATGTATATATATAAAACACAAAAATATCTTTGTGTGTGTAAGTATACAAGCAGTAGGTATGTGTGTGTCGGTTGTGTGTGTGTGTGTGTGTTCACATGTAAGTTAGTGTGTGTGTATATATAATATACATATATGTTACAAATATCCTGTAATGACATAAAATTTTTTTTTTTATTATTATTATCACTTGTTTTTATCATTATCATTATTATTATTATTATTATTGATATTAAAATGTATATTATTATTATGGAAATGCATGGTGTATGTATGTGTAGCATGTATATGTGTGTGGAATATTATATGTATGTGTACATGTATGGAAAGATGTATGTACATGCCTATATGAATATGTATATGTATATATATATATAGCAGTGTGTGTGTGCAACAGACCTGGTGTGTGAGTGTGTGTAGTGTCGATTGAGTGTGTGTGTGTCTAGTGTGTGTGTGATGAGTGGTATATATATATATATATAGGTATATAGGGCAGCTTTACATTTAATGCAAAGCTGCAATGGGGGAAAAGCAGGGTGGCTGAGCAGGGTGAAAGAAGTCAAGGAAAGGGGCTGGCGTGAGAGACGTGTGGGAGTGGATGTGTTAGGAATATAGGGTGGTCTCGGTTGGGAGAAGAGAAGGAAAGAAAATCAGAAAGTGAAAGAGAGAAAGAGAGTTCTGGAAAGGAGTCTTAGAGCTTGATTCAAGCTTGGAACCAGAGGGTGAAAGAGGTGCACGGCTAGAGAGAGAAACCCAACAGAAAAACCGTAAGTGACCCATTCTTTTTTAATTTTTTTAAAAGCATGATAATTGATTTGATGCATATGATCTTAAAGAGCATGTTATAAGGAAGATAATGCAAAAAGAATGAGATAAAATGGTCGAGAAACTAGGGAGAAAATTCGAGTTGCAGGTTTCGGTTATGGGAGATGGGTCTTGACATTTTATGTGTAGAACTCGGTTTGAATTGTAAGGAATGAACCCTAGGAGGTGCAGAAAACCATTAGGATAAAAATGGAGGTTAAACCGTGACCGAAGAGTCACGAAAATGAAAGAATAGGGTCGGCCGGAGAGTTGACCGAAATATTTGAGCCCTATTTCGTGAAGATCTAGTGGCTAAGATTCAAAATCGACCTTGGATATGAAATCTACGTGAAAAACCGAAGAGAACTACGTTTTTAAAACTATGAAAAGTCACCGAAAAAATGTCGCCGGTGCCGGAGAAGGCGCCGGAACCCTACTAGCGTCTCGCCGGAAAAACGGGGAAGAAGGGGGGTGGCCAGGGTCGGGTCTGGGTCCGGTTCGGGTTCGGGTCGGGCTTGGGCCGAACCGCCCCTGCCACGTGTCGGTCTAAGGTTTTAAATTAAAAACCAAATTGGGACTGTTTGGCTGCAGGTTTAGGAAATTAAGAATTTGAATTTAATTTGAAACAGGGATATCCTATCCCTGTTCTCGGATTGGCCCCTGTTTGGTTAACCGGATTGAGAATAGTGAATTGGACAAATTACAAATCTGACCTTGGACTTTTTGGAAATTAAACCTTGACCCAGAACTTTCAGAATTTACAAACTGACCCCCCCAACTGTTGGTTATTATAATTTGACCCTCCTGAATAAAATATTAATAAAATTAATTAATTAATTAGTTAATTAAGTTAATTTAATTATTTAAATATTCTAAAATAATTCGGAGTCCAAATGGGACAAGTCATTAATGTATTTTGACTATCTCGACCATTCTGAGACCAATGGTGAGGTCCGTTTTACGAGATGGGGTACCAAAAAATAAAAGACCCGTAGTAACCTTTAAAATTACCAAAATGCCCCTAAATTGAAATACAATCAAACGAACTCCGAATTAAGTAAACAAATAGTGAAACTTTATTATCTCGAACATTCCGGACTCAACCATGGAGTCCAATTTATGAAAAGAGGTCACGAAATGTAAGGACCCGTGAAAAGTGCAAAATGACTGTTTTGCCCTTTTGAGACCAGATGTCCGAATTGAGTGCTACGAAAACCTAAACTTATTTTCTTCAACGTCCTAGACTCAATGGCAGAGTTTAATTTAGCAAAATAGGAACCTATGAATTAAAGACATAAAATTTGATGAATAGCATAAATTCAAATGACGATAGACTAAGTTGTAATTTATGCTCTTAGGGACACTGACAGGATAGGAGAGGGCGATCTGACTTCCTGCATTTTCATTGACCAGTTCAGTTACATATCGTGCACGATCTTCTAGGGTTGAGACCAACCCGTCAGGTATGGTGTTTTGCTAATGTTAGAAATGAAGTTAAGTTAGGAATGTTCTGTGAATGACTGGAATGACTTAGGTGTTTATTTGGAATGTGTTTACTTGATGATTTGGAGTTGGTTGTTCACATGCTTACATGTTACTTGTACTTTATGAAAATTTAGTGAATGATGAACGTGAATCATGACATGTGTTTAAGTTGATTATATGAGATATGCTTGCATGTGGAATCAGCTGGTGATTTATGTATTATTGTCTCGAGCATGTTATATTGTGGAAACCATGTTTAATTGAGATTGCATTGGCATATTGGCATATGGTGAATCCTTTGAGAATATGGCGTGGGTTGAGCACGTGGTGCTTTGTATTATGAGGGTGTAGATCCTGTGGTGAAAAACCTAAAATTGGCCATTGCATTGGTACTCCGTGCCATCGGGGAGTACCCATAAATGAGACATGGGTGTGGCATAGAGTTGTGCATGGGTGCGTCATGCATACCACTCATATATTACTGCGATGCTTTGAATGACATTTAGATATAAATGTACACTTTGCACATGCCACGCCTTAGCTTTATTTCTTGCATTAGCACTTCATCATACCAGCAGTTGAGCTGACCCATTCGTGGGCAACATTTTTTCAGATGAGGATACTCCAGCCACTTGAGACTCTATGATACCTTGATAGAGCGAAGCACTTGGTATATTTTTGGTCCATGGGACGTATGTTTTGTAATGTAAGGGCTTAAGCCCGAGTGACCTATGAACAATGCAGTTGTGAGATGTACTTTATGTTATTTTATGTATGGATGGGAATGGATGCTTGTTTAGTGGATTTATTTACATTTGTCCTTTTATTATTTTGTTTTCTGTCTCGTCAGTCGTGCCTCGGGTTTGTAGAAATTCGGGGCGTGACATATCCCTCCCCCAATTAATGCAAACTGAAAAGAGAAAAAGCAAAATTTATGAGATGAGAAGGGAAGCTGAAAATAGGGGCAGGAGTAGGGTTGAGTCGTGTAGAGAGAAAGAGAATGAAGGAGAGAGAGAGAGAGAGAGAGAGAGAGAATGGAGGAGAGAGAGAGAGAGGTCAGTTGGATGTCTATAAGAGCAAGTGCATACACTGCATGCTTGCTCTGTAAGAAAGAGATCAAAAAGCTAAGGAAAATAGAAGAAGAATCAGAAGTAGAAAGGAGAGAGTGACCACTGTAAACAGGTAAAAATTCAAACTTACACATTTTTCTCTCTCTAGAATATTTTTCATGTGTTTAAGAAATTTAGGTTATGTTATGTATATATGATATTTAGGTTATGTTTCGACTCGTTCAAGCATGAAATTAGAGCTTAAAAGAGGTTATAAGCATCAAACCCAAGAAGAACCGCCATTGAAGACCTTGCTTATAGTAGGTCTGAACCGACTCTTGCCAAATCCATTTTGGCTTACCAAGACTTCTAACAGAGGCCAAGAGGGTTTCAAAAACCCTAATATGCGACCAAAAAGCCCAATGAAAGCCTATCAAAACATGAGTTGCAGGTACGGGTTTCAAAACCCAACCTCACAAACTTGCTTTTTAATCCACTTTTTCGAATGGGAAATGAAACCCCATAAAGAGGGGATCACAACAGAACAAACTCTAGGTGATTTGGCTAAAAAATGAGCATTTATGACCAGTTTATAGGTTTGATTATCAAGCCTTCAAACGAGCAAACAGAACCAATTTGATTCCTTAAATGAATGCTAAAACTCTCCTTGATGTGCCAGAAGTAATTTAAAATAAAAACAGTGAGAAACCATCGAGCAAAAATACACGAAATTGAAGAAAATGAAAACTTGCAACTAGGACAACACAAGGGAAGAAAGAAGGAGATGATGAATAGTGACGGTTCGGTTCGGGTCAAATCGGGATCGGGTTGGAACCCGATCCATCACATAAAAGGGTTAAGTAGGACAATGTTGTTTTGACGATTAGGTTTTTAATTTTAAAACATTAGGGCTGATGTCATCATGACGTCAGCATCACGTGTTAAACCTGACCAAACTGGTTGGTTCAACAAAAGACCGAACCAGTTCACTTACAGTAGAACTGAACCCACTAGTTCAGACCGGAATTTTGTAAAATTCTATTTTGACCCTAGAATTTCTAGGAAATTCTACTGTTGCCCAACTGAGGGAAATTTTATGCAATTATATCCCTGGAAAAATAATTAAATAATTAATTTAATTATTTTATAAATAAAGAAAAATTACTATTTTACCCCTGGGTCATAAATGAAGCAAATGAAGTCCAAATTAAACATATGAATAGTGTATTTTAACTATTTTGGATATTCTAAGACTAATGGTGGGGTCCGTTTTGTGAAACGGGGTCCCAAAAAATAAAGACAAGTAAAGGGGTAAAATGACCAAATTACCCCTAAAGCCAAATTGAAACTAGAGAGGGTCTAAATTGACTTTCTTCGACATTCTGGACTCAATGGTGTGGTCCAAATTACAAAATTAAGTACAAAAAAATATGACACGTAAATAGGTAAAGTGACCATTTTGCCCTTTTACATACAAAAGTCCAAATTAACTTTTAGGAAAGCCTAAACCAACTTTCTTCGATGTTCCAGACTCAATGGTAGAGTCTATTCGACCAAAAGAAATGTCTAAAATAAAAGCACATAAAATTTGATGAATAGCATCTGTCAGATAACTATAAACTGAAATATTGCCGAAGTACTAAACTAAGACAAGTGAAATACGAAAAGACACGACACGTAAACATGTGAAGTAAATAAATTTAAATTAAAGTTAATGGAGCTACCAGAAGAGTATAAATTGAAATAAATTAAAATTCTAACACATTAAATTGTGTCGTAGGTTAAGAGTACGAGTTAAATTAAGTATATATGAAATTATGAAATCGTTTTAGGATCTAATACGAACTAAGCATAAGTTAAGCTGCATCAATAGGTGTTATTACAGTAAATGTGAAGTTAATGAGTTTATTATAAATTGTTCTTAGGAACTACAAAGGAAGTGGGAAAGCCCATTATTAGCACTAACCCAGGAGTATAAGGTGAGTAATTGTCACGACCCGAAACCCACCCTCTACAGATTACCGGATCGCGACCGCCGCCCCGAGACCCGAAGGCCCCGAGACAAGGCTCGCATCTGCAGCGGTATCGAATAGATGTGCTACACATGATTGTGGAAGCGTGAAAAACTTTTTCTTTTCTTTTCTCATTTTTAAATTAGGCACATCCGTCCGATACTGCCGTTTCCATACATAGCATACATGGTTACACATTCAGAGTATAACTAAAACTTAAAGACTTCATACATCGATACAATACATATTCAGTTGCCCTGAGGGCTTATTACATATTCTTACTTTGTCTATTAATACAAAACGTACTACTAATTTTCATAGGTTCTTCAAGAGAAACTACTTAAACATATCCTTCCAAAAATAGCTAGACACATCATCGTTGTCCTTAAGACCCTGTCTGCTGCATCACCTGAAAGGGGGGTCTGAACAAAGTCCGGATAAGCTAATCTAAGCTTGTGAGCAATTCCAGTGTTCGTCATGGGGTTTTCAATTAGCAGTGTTTTTAGTACATAAGAGTTGTAAAACATTCACTGCCAAGTTACTTATACAATTTAGAATACAAAGTACATACATTCTTAAAACAAATAGCTTTGAAACATTTTAAGTATTCAAGCTATACTTATACTTGGTCAAATAGAGTATATAACTCGAACATATGCATTTCATAAACAGATAACTTTGAAACATTTAAAGTATTCAAGCTAAACTCGTACTTCGTCAAATAGAGTATATAACTCAAAACATATGCATTTCAAATAACTTGGAAACATTTAAGGTATCCAAGCAAAACTCGTACTTCATCAGATAAGTATATAACTTAAATCACATCAATATGTATTTGAAAATGAGGGTAAAACCTGCTTTCATTTCCAAAATCACTTGTCATATTTTCTCTTTAATTAGGTGGAATCTGTTTCGAACCAGACTCCCATTTTACTACCAATACTGTCGATCTCATTTGCCTGGGGGATTAGATCCTGCTACCGGGCATTTACTGTTGAATCCCGAAGGATTTCAACCTTCATAGGAGGTGGTACTTAGTACCATTTATCTTGTAAAATATTTATCACATAACTTCTTCAATAGATACTTTCATGAATATTTAAAACATGAAATGTATAATTTCTACAATAGGACTTCAAATACTTGTAACTATCAAATTCAGGATATTTAACATAATTTGGCATTTAAAACTTTAGACATGCTGAAATATGTTTTAAGAAAACTATGATAAATACCAATCACTGAGCATGTCATATAGAGTTATAAAACAGTACAATTAAAAGCTGAATCATGTAAATACTGAATTTGAACTTCAAATACTTCATATCTTTGAACTTAAAACTTTTTTTCAAATCCATGGAGTTAAATCTCCAATTCAAACACAGGGTTACTCACCTTGATTCTTTAGGGTTAGTGCTAAAAATGCGCTTTCCCACTTTCCTTGTAGTTCCTAAGAACAATTCATAAACATCTCATCAACTTCACGTTCATTGTAATATCATTTCGATATTCCTTAACTTATGCTTAAATCATATTAGACCCTAAAACGATTTCATAATTTCACATGTACTTATCTTAATTCGTACTCTTAACCTATGGCACAATTAATGTGTTAGGAATTGAATTTATTTCAATTTATACTCTTCTGGGAGTTCCATTAACTTTAATTTAAAGTTATTTATTTGACATGTTTACGTGTCGTGTCTTTTCGCATTTCGTTTCTCGTACTTGCCTTAGTATTAGTACTTTGGCATTACTCTAATTTATAGTCATCTTACAGATGCTATTCATCAAATTTTATGTCTTTTTATTTTAGACATTTCTTTAGGTCGAATAGACTCTACCATTGAGTCCGGTGTGTCGAAGAAAGTCGGTTTAGGCTTTCCTAACATTTAATTTGGACTGTTATATGTAAAAGGGTAAAATGGTCATTTACCGTTTTACGTGTCATATTTTTCTGTACTTCGTTTCGTAATTCGGACTCCATTATTGAGTCCGGGATGTCAAAGAAAGTCAATTTAGACCTTCTCTGATTTCATTTTGGCTTTAGGGGTACCAGGGGTATTTTGGTCATTTTACCCCTTTATGTGTCTTTATTTTTCGGGACCTCATCTCATGTCGTGGACCTCACCATTGGACTCAGAAGGTCCGAGATAGTTAGAATACACTAATAACTTGTAAATTTTGGTCAAGGGGTATTTTGATCATTTACCCCTTTGTGTATTTATTTTTTCGGGCCCCGTCTTGTAAAACGGACCCTACCATTGATCTTAAAATGTCCAAAATAGTAAGGATACACTATTCATATGTTTAATTTGGACTTCATTTGCTCTATTTATGCCACAAGGGTAAAATAGTAATTTAACCTTATTTATTAAATAATTAAATTAATTATTTAATCATTAATTATTTTTCCAGGGGTCTAAATGTATAAATTTTCCCTCAGTTGGGCCTCAGTATAATTTTTCTGAAGCCCAGGGGTCAATCCGTAATAACCAAAAGTATTGGTTTATTTATTTTTAAATAAACTTGAGAACCAAAGGGTTTGGTTAAATTGGAAGTGAACCGGTCCGGTCTGGTTGTAAACCAACCGGTTCAGTGGGTTTATGACATAATGCTGACATCAACCCTGATGTTTTAAAGTTTAAACAAAACGTTGCCGTTTAAATAACCCATAACCGGATGGATCCGGTTTTAACCTAGGCCCAATCCGAACCATAGCCCGACCCGACCCGAACAGTGTCGTCTTCCCCACGAGATCGACACTGTTCACACCGAACCCTAATTTTTTTCAGTTTGATTTTCATGATGTTTTACAATGCCATTTTCTCTGTTTTCTTTTCCAAACTCTTCCTAACATCTTATTACATGTTTTTGTATCGATTTGAAGCTTCGAATATGGCTTAAAGGCTCGGTTTTGGTCGCGATAGCTAAACCTGTATTACCCTCAGTTCATGCTCATTTCTTGACCATTTTCGATGAGGCTTGGCTTGTTTTGTTCCTTAGTTAAAGGGGTTTCATTCCCCATTCGTGAAAATGGATTTAACACAGAGTTTAGGGGTTTGGTTTCCAAACCCGTAACCTGCAAGTCACCATATGGGGTCCATTTCTTGAGCTTTATGGTCGCGGGTGTAGGTTTTTAAAACACTCTTGGAGTCTAGTTGAGGTTCCAATAACCCAAACATGATTTAATCACCATGGATTCAGACCTGCTTGAGCAAGGTCCATCCATGGCCGTAGCTTATGGGTCTTGTGATCTTAGGCGTTTTTAAGCTTAAAATCCTTAAGTAAACAAGTCTAAATATGTTCTACATATCATATATATAAAATGAAAGCTTTAAATCAGTTTATACAGAGAGGAATTTTAAAGAGAGAATTTTAAAAGTTTTGGTGGGTTCACCTTTCACCACTGATTTCTCTTTCTTTCTTGCTCTAAAACCCTTCTTCTCTTCTCCTTAGGTTCCCTTCTTTTGGTTTCTTTCGTGAGAGAACAACATGCTTTGCATGTTTTGGTTTGTCTTATAAAGGAAGAAACCGACCTCTCTCTCTCTCTCCTCATTTTCTCTCTCTACTGTTCTCTCTCTCTTCTTTCTGATTGTAACCCTACACTAGACCTCCCATCTCATAAATTTTACTTTTCTTTTTTCAGCTTTCTCTTTGATTTTTGCAAGATATTTTTACATATGTATATTATATATAATATATCACACACACCAACACATGGAGACACACACACTAGCCGACACACACACACACTGCACTGTTCACACACTGTTCACATATGCATATATATTATATATATGTATCCTTCCTTGTGTACATGTATTTATATATATACATATTTATACACATTTCATAATATATACACACAATACACCATAATGTGTGTATATGTGTGTTTATTTATATTTAATTTTAACAATTAAATATATTCCAATATTTTACATTAATTAATTATTTAATTAATTAACTTTTCTCTTTAGTGTAAAAACCTTTACACAACTTTTTCATTGTCTCGTAATGCATGCCATATGACCTGGTATCCCGGGTCGGGATATTACAGTAACCCTGCATTTGAAGTGGAGATTTAACTCCATAGATTTGAAAAGGTTTTAAGTTCAAAAGATACGAAGTATTTGAATTCCAAATTCAGTATATTACATGATTTCAGTTTTAAATTATTTCTGTTCTTATAAACCCTATTGTGACATGCTCAGTAAATGGTTTCTCTACAGTTTCCTTAAAAATATGTTTCAGCATGTCTAAGTTTAAAAATTCAAATTTCTTTAAATATTATGAACTTGATTATTCCAAGTATTTGAAGTCCTATTGCAAAAGTTATATGTTACATGTTTTAAATACTCATGAAAAGTATCTATGTGAAGAAGCAATATGATAAATGTTTTATAAGATAACAGTGCATAAGCACACAGACAAGATTTTGGGTTTCTTCGGAACTCAATTGACTTGTCAAAAACCACATAGTCAGGATTTTGGGTTTCTTTGGAACTCAATTGACCTGTCATGTGAAATGCTCGGTAGCAGGATCTAATCCCTCAGGCAATGAGATATCTTCACTTATAAGTAAAATGGGAGTCTGGTTCGAAATGGATTCCACTAATGAAAGAGATAAGATGACAAATGAGTTTGAAAATGGAAGCAGGTTTTACCCTCATTTTCATTATGTATATGTAAATGTTTTGAAGTTATATGTACATGTTTAGCTTGAATATGTAAATTGTTTCAAAGTTTTATGTTTAAAAGGAATACATATATATATATATATATATATGATGTTATGATTGAAAATGAAAGCAGGTTTTACCCTCATTTTCACCATGCATGTTATATGTTTTAAAGTTCATATGTATAAGTATAGCTTGAATACTTTAAATGTTTCAAAGCTACATGTTCTAAGGAATGCATATATTTTGTGTTCAAAGTATACGAACAATTGGTAGTGATTGTTTTACAAACTCTTATGTTCTAAACCACTACTAATTGAAACCCCATGAAAAATACTGGAATTACTCACAAGCTTAGATTAGCTTACCCGGATTTTATTCGGACCCCCCTTTCAGGTGATTAGCAGTAGTCTTGATTAGAGGACGATGATGATGAATCTGCCATTTTTGGAAGTTATGTTCAAGTAGTTTTTTTGTCTAGCACTACGAACATTAAGTATGAAATCTTGTATTAGTAAAGTGGTACCCTGTTATGTATAAGCCCCACGGGGCAATTAAACATGTATTGTTTATAAAGTTTTTAAGTTTTTAGTTATACTCTGAATGTTAAATCATGTATGCTATGTAAAGAGTGGCAGTACCGGACGGATGTGAGTAATTTAAAAATAAGAAAAGAAAAGAAAAAGTTTTTCATGCTTCCGCAATCACATGTTGCACATCTATTCGATACCGCTACTTATGTGAGCCTTCGCCCTAAGGCCTCCAGGCCTGAGGGTGGCGGTCGCGATGCGAGATCCGCACAGGGTGGGTTTCGGGTCGTGACAGAGTCTTTGATTGATTTACACTTGGTTTCATATAGTGGCTCAAAATAGTGATCAAGGAGGAAAAGATTAGAGTTTCACCTGCCCGAAGCTTATACACAAATTTTTTTCCTTTCTAGTCACTTTCTTTTCATAATTTTGATTTCTCATTTCTTTATGAATTAAAATATAGCAATTATACTTACTTCATATTTTCTTTAAGTCTTGATAGACTTATTAAAATTTCTTAGGGTAGTCTTTTACCCTAATCATCAATTCTTCATATGATAGTCTACTTTTGAAAGTATCCTTAATTGTGATATCATATTTGGTTTGCCTTGAACCTTCCACATTATTTTTGATTAGTTCAAATCTCAAAGTCTTATGACTTTTTAATTCATAGCCATTATTTTGGTTTCCCTTACCTTTGCTCAAAAGGTTATTCAGTGTCTAAGTTTTCATACCCATCATATTCAATTTTTCATCATATGTTACGTTTTTCTCCCTAATCATTATTCAATTATTTTTTTTACAAATTTCTTCTCTTAGAGAACTTATTCAACCTTATAGAGAGTTCCTTGTAGATTCTGTGACCTCAGCGCCACACAATGAGGTGATTAGTCTTATATGTAACCCAAGATTTTATAGAATACTAGCACTTATACATTTGCAAGTATTGCTATTCACAATCTTGTCCATTCTGGACTTCATATCATATTTCAAGATTGTATAAATCAATTATCCATCCCATCATTTTATCGTTACATTTGACATTCAAAATTTATCAAGATTATGTCAAGTTTTTCCCACCATAGAAGTTCTCAACTTCCTTAGTATCACAAATTTAGTTATTCTTACTGTCTACCTCAATCACAATTGTTCTCGTAATATCTCAAAGAATTATATATCACTTTATCATAGTCGTTGTCCTAACCAGTTTTTCTAAACATCATGTCACAAATCCCGTCTCTTTGATCGTCAGATCACATCGATCCTCAAAGGTCATTTAGAGTCATTAATCATTTACCTTTTGGAATGAATTCAGCTAACTCAATAAAGTACCGCCCACAATTGGATCATATCATCACCTAGATCGACAAGATCCATTAAATTTTCTCCCATGACCTTTTATCAGGCGTCAGCCTCCTTTTGGAATCATTACATTTCATAATGTTCACTTTGACAGTCTCGCTTATTCAATAATTGTCTCCTAGGTCTTTATTTATCTTTACCCTGTTAGGGTCTATCTATGACTCATTCAAGAATCCCTACATTTTTAACATATCATCAATCCATTTGAAGTCTCAAACTCCTCATGTCACTATCCATTAAGTCTCTTTCAGACTATTTCTCATACAGATTTGTTATCAAATCACCGACTTCCCAAGATTTCACAATCCCGACTTTATGTCACCCTATATCTTCCAAAGGAGCATTAACCGTTGCCCTTGTTCAATGAGAGTGTCCCCTAATTGACTGACCAACTCATAGTTCAGATATCTAGGAGTCATCAACCTTAATACTAAAATGATTCTTTCTAAGAATCTTTAACCTTTGCCTTTAAGCATATTACTATCTCCCAAAAGTCACTATGCATTTGATCATCTCAATCACCATAGAATCATCAAATTCAGTCATAACATAGTCTTTCCCAAAAACTATTAGCCTTAGTACCTAAACACGCTATCGTCTCCAAGAATCACCGATCATTTAATCATCTAAATCACCCAATAGTCTACAAATCCAATACTAGTACAATCTTTCTTGAAGAATCATTAACCTATAGCTCTGATATAGTCCTCAAATTCTTAAGATCATCAACTTCTCTCACGAGAATTATTGATTATCTGATCATCCTAGTCAATCTACCTAAGAAACATCAACTTCAATCACGACTTGGTCTTCCCCAAAGACTATTAACCTTTGTTCTGATACCACTCTATCGCCACCCAAAACCCATCCTACGCAGATTAGGGGCAACGACCGACACTACCACTTGGACAGGCCATACAGAATCAAATCAATCGCACAGAACGATAAATAAATTTTTTCTTTTCTTTATATCAATAAATCATGGATCATTGAATCATTTAATGTGGAAGCTACGCCAACGCAATTCATTTGATCATAAACCGAACTCCAACAACCATCAATCAAATATGTCTAAGTACCATTTTGATCATTATGATTCCTTAATTAAGACTAACATTACTACTAATGATATAATATTACAAATACCTATTATTTAGATCAACCTTACAAAGTAGATGTTCAAATTATGACTTGGAGTTCCCATCATCAATATTGCTCACAAGCACACCACTAGCTCTACCAGTCACCTCATTTTTGTTTCTTCCTTATAGAGCTACCTAAAAAATAGTTATAAATATGGAGTGAGCCAACCTAGCTCAGTAAGTAAATTCCCTCGCTCTGCCATGGGTCAAGGTTAGTCCAAAAGAAAGATGAACGACAATAGCAACCAAATGATAATATCACAATAGCATGCAAAGGATAGAATATCATAGTAGCCAGTCACCAAGTATGTGAATCATTAAAATGACTTGTAGGTCCCAAAGGCACATCCCAAGGTAGAATAAAAAATCAATATTAGGGTTCGACCTGTACAATAAATAGCTGCCACAATAACAGGCTAATAATTCGAGTCCAAAGATAGGCAAGCAAGCATATCATCAATTAAATAATATGTCAATAGAAAAGCCAATGATAGGCTCACTAGGCGTATCTAAAATCAAAGAGTACATCATCAACATATCCAAAGATAAGCTTGCAAAACATATAAAAAATTCATGAGTGCATCATTAGAATATCAATAAATGATATGAGATACTAACAGAACAGATGCTATCACATATAGGGCCCGACATACCCTCAAAAGCACTCATCCAGGTCCACTCCCCCTTTGAGCTACTGGATAGCACTAGAGTTGGTACATATATCATGTCCTCTATGGACTAGGTGTTGGGCTCATTCCCAAACATTGACCCATATGTCTACAAGTATCTGTGAATCAGATGGACGTTGTGACAGATCACAACTCTAGGCACTCATAATAATATCATGATCATCAAAATTTCACAACCGATGTACATATTTGTAAAATAAAAAATTCTCAACAGTGAGAAGCATAGAAATTTTCCCTTATGCAAACAACGTATAGACATGAACAAGTAATTACATTAAGATATTGGCAATCAAATTCTCATCAAGTCCACAAAATAGAACAGACATCAAATTGTGAAAATCAACAATGTCAGGTATATATGGAATACAAATTGGCAGCATCGAGGAAATAAAATTGTGACATGGCTAGGAATTACAACATGTTAGAGTTCGGGTTTACTTACATTGGGTTCTTAGTATTGCATTCCTATGCGGTTACCATAATAGTTATCCCGTAGCTTTCTTTCCACTTTTCATCGTTTGGGTGATCCTATAATCACGGATAAAAAATACATGACATAATGAATTAATGTTCATTCTAATCCCAAACTTTGTTATCTAGTGTTTTAAGTTCTCTTGAACTTAGTCTATTCTATTAAGGATCTTTAAATTCTCATTTAGGATTCCCTTATTTTTCACACACAAATTTACGCACTCAAACTTTATTTTGAGTCTATTCGGTCCTTATATCATTTATGTGGACTTATTAATTTCATTTTTATACTTCTGGTAACTTTATTAAGTCCTAAGGACGTATTCATCATTTTTCAGTTTGTTGCCGAGTCTTATTAGCGAGTTTGGAATATTGAATATAATTAATTTAGGCTTTTTCGGATCTTAATTTGCATTTATGTGACTTACATAAGCCTAGGGGCATTTTTTATAATTTAACACTTTCACGCGTCATGTTTTTTGGTATTTTGTTCGCTAAAACGAACTCTACCGTTGAGTCTATAATGCCCAATAAAGTTAGAATATGTCACCTTTGATATTTAATTGGTCCCAGATATCATTAGGGGTAAAATGGTAATTTGACATTTCACATGTCTATATTTTCAAGACTTCGTTTCACAAAACGGATCCCACCATTGTATAGCCATTTATTAGGGCTTCATGTATACGTATGTATATGAAAATCCCTGCACCGCCTCTCTCCTCCTCTTTCTCTCTCTCTCTCCACCTCCCTTTCCTCCAATCCACTACTTCTGTTTGGGGTGGCAACTGCACTGCAGCCTCTCTTCTTACTTATTCTACAAGCTGTAGGTAGCCTACAATGGCCACCTACCTCCACCACCATAACCTCACACACACTTCACACAATACACAACTATCTTTTATATATATATATATATATATATATGATATGCAATTGATGTATATCTAGTTTACGGGCCACCAAATGATCTGTAACTATTTATATATATATATATAGACATACATACATGTATATCCTCACACAATCTAACATATAAATCCATATAGATATAGCTGCATATATATGGATCCAATAGCATGCTGCCACCTTAATTTTGATTGTGCAGTAATTGGACTTATTAGAGTATATATATATATATATATATATATATATATATTTGGTGGAACATATAGCACAAATGTGCTTCAGCCAAGTTGGCTTATTTTTTAGATATAAGTCTTTTCTATTTTTTGGTCTTGGGATCAAATCCCTTAGCCAACACTTTTGGTCCTTTGTCAAACATTTTTCTCCTTATGCCTTGTTTGGCATTATTCTGTTTCCCTCCTTTTGCTTTGTTATTTTATGGCTTTAATTTTTCTTGGTCTAATTTTTAGAAGTGTCATTTTCTTTGTTAAAGTCTCTAATATTTAAATTAGTGACTTAATTCCTGATAATCGGATCGGGATGTTATAATCTTTGATACTCCAGACCTAACAATCATGTCCTTTTAAGGAAAATAAGACCCGATTAGGCAAACGACTAGCCGAACAAAATAAGATGTAAAAGACAATATTACTAAAATACCCATAATAGGAGAATAAGCTTCTAATGGGACCCGAATGAGGGTATGGGACCTATCTTAGGGTTTAGAGGGCCACCGAAGCCAAAAATGGTCAAAGCTAATAACGTCAAAGAGATTGATGCTTAAATAAAATCATATGTTTACTCAAATATTAAGTTCAGTTTAATATATGATCTAGGACCACCAAATGAAAGAAGGACACATGATAAAGAGGTCAATGTGAGAAGTGAAATGTGAAACAAGAACTAAGGACCCGAGGTGAGTAGTCCTGGACTTTGAAATTGAGGATTTAACTCCATGAGTTCTAAAGTGTTTTAATAAATTCTTGTATTTTCATAACTTCTCTTTTGAACATGTTACTTGTTCTATTTTCAAACTATTATCGTGAATTGCAAATGTGCTTATTTTAAAAGCCAGTTGGTTATATGATTCTTACTCCAAGCATGCCTATCTTTGATTGCAAAGTTGTGTTTAATGTCTTCTTTTGAAAATGAATGTTTCTCATCCCAACTGTGTTTAATTGCTCTTGAAAAATATCTATTTGAAAAGCAATGTTTTAAATGTTCTATTTGCGAACCGGTAACGCAAGATAATTGTGCATAAGCACTATGTGATCGTGAGATCCTTTGGGACTCGCCACGAGAATTTCCCGTAAGAAGGCATGGAGATCTCCCACGAGAATCGGTCTATAGATAAAAATATAGATTTACATGATAAAACTTAGAGCCCGGCTCTTATAAAGTGAAAAGATGCATCATTGTAAAATGGTAGTAGGTTTAACCCTCATTACTCTGAACATGATATTTCATGATTAAAGGATTTATGTTTCTAATTATAATAAAAACTGAATCCTCTTATTGGGTATTTAAGAAATTAAATGCTTTACTTGAATGCCCTGAATGTTTCGTGTTTTATGATTTGATGATTCTGTATTCTATATTTTAAATTGTGTGAATAATTAATATTGGTCACTCTTATAAGCTCTTTTATACTTAGACCACTATTTCTTGAAAACCCATGACAAGGTACTAGAATTACTCATGAACTTTTTTATAAAGCTCGCATAGATTTATCTATGATATGTACAATTGATATGAAGGTGGGATATAGGACCACTATTAAAGTGAACCGTGAAGTGCAGTTACAAAAGTGGGGACAACTATAGTGAAGTGCAAAGAATTAAAGTGTGCGTAAGGTATGAGACTCACAATTAGAGTAAGTATGAAGTTTAGATGTGTGCGTGAAGTATGGGACTCACAATTAGAGTAAGTATATAATTCAAACATGTATAAGATGTGAACGTGGGATATGGGACCCATATTTGATGCAATATTGATGAATGTAATGTTGACGAATGTAATGTTTCAAAAAATAAAAATAAAAAAACATTTCTAGCCTAGCTAGATACTTGAAGGATGAATGTAACATGTGTGAATGCTTTCGCTGCAATATTTGAACTTGATATGATGTATAATTCAAATGGATTTTAGTTAAGCACACTCACGTCTCCTATTCTGTATAGGGTGGGTTTTAGGATGTGACAATCATCATCTTCCTCCTCTTTCTCATAATCGGATATAGTAGTTTTCATTGCCCTTCTATTATTAGTATTCCCCCTTCTTTTGTTTGGACAATCAGTCGCTATGTGCCCAAAATTATGGCAATCATAGCACTCTATCGGCTTGGAAGTCTATTAAGATGAAGGTTTCCTCCTATCACCACTAGATGATCCTTTTTGGACTTTGCCTCTTATATTGTTAGAATTTTCTAAAGGTCTTCTATTAGAACTTTGTGTTCCCTTAAGGTTAGACTTTCTACCACTGAGGTACTTGTTGAACCTCTGAACAAACAAGGCTAAGTATTTCTCATTCATGGACTCAGAGTCAATCTCTACATCCCCTTCATTATCTTCTTCTGTTGATTTCAAAGCAAGACTTTTGGCTTTCTTTGCTTTTCTTAGCGTTGGCTCAAATATTTGTAAGGAGCCAACTAGTTCATCAATAATAAGAGGGTCCATGTTTTTACTCTCTTGAATAGCAGTGATCTTGGGTTGGAATCACTCTTGGAAAGACCTCAAGATTTTTCTCACTATCTTGGCCCTTTCTACCTTTCACCTAGGTTAAAGGATGAATTGACTATATCACTTAATTTTGCATAGAATTCAAAAAGTGTGTTCGAATCCTCTATTCTTAGTGCTTCAAACCTAGATGTAAGCATTTGAAGCTTGGACCTATTTATCACCAACATACCTTCATGGGTAGTCTTGAGGATATCCCATGCCTCCTTAGATGTTTCACATGTCATGATGCGGCGAAACTCATCCGGAGTTACGACATTGAATATGGAATTCAAGCCTTTAGTGTTGTATCCACTAACTCTTAGCTCTAACTCATTCCATGTGTTTGAAGGCTTGGGTATGGAAGGGATTTCAGTATTTACAGTTGTGGGTGGGTCCAACCTTTTTGGATAGAAAGTGTCATAACTTAAAACCCACCCTATGCGAATCTCATGTCGCGGGGCTAACCCAAAGGCCGTCCCTATTTTTTTTCCATTCTTAGCATCAATGATAACAATAAATAATGTAACATAACATTAAAGTGCAGAAGCCTTAGTACAATATTATTCCAGACTGAAAATAAAACTGATAATAAACTAAACATAAACCACTTTTAGGTGGTGAGTACATGGGAGAGGCTACTTTATTCTATTGTGCTCCTCAACTGTCTCCTTATGCTCCTGCCGCTCTTTAGAATGGTATACATGATTCTACATTTAGAGCATGATAAAAACTTAAAGACTTTATAATTTATACATGTTCAGCTGTCCCGTGGGGCTTAAAACATAACAGTTTTACTATCTTCTAATACTAAAGTGACTACTAAAGTTCCATAGTGCTTCCCAAAAATTGCTAGTCGCTTAAGTAGCTACTTACGCCCTTCCTCAAAATGGGCAAAGCTCTAATCATCATCATCATCAAAGTCAGGCCTGCTGTCAGTCACCTGAAAGGGGGTCGGATAAAAATCCGGGTAATCTAATCTAAGCTTGTGAGTAATTCTAGCATTTTTCATGGGTTTTCAATTGGCAGTGGTTAGTATAAGAGATTTTATAAAACATTCACTACCAATTGCTCGTAGACTTCAAATACAGAATGTATGCATTCTTTAAAACAGATAGCTTTGAAACAATTAAAGGATTCAAGCTAAACGTGTAATTCTTCAAATATATCAAGGAAATTTCAAAACATGTAAATATGTGTAGAAAAATGAGGGTAAAACCTGCTTCTATTTTTTAACACAACATCTTATCACTTTCATTAGTAGAATCCATTTCGAACCGAACTCCAGTTTTACTTCAATAGAGACATCTCATGCTTGGGGTATTAGATCCTGCTACTTGACATTTTTCGTGTCATAGTTGAATCCCGAAGGAACTCAATGTCGCATGTAGTGTTTATGCACGGTTTATCTTTAATTACCAGTGGCAACATGAGGCATATAAACATTCATGAATAGATGCTATTTAAAACATTTAAAACATGACCTCCTTATAGTTGCAATTTAAAATATGTAACACATAACTTCTTCAATAGAGGCTTCAAATACTTAGACATGCTAAAATATATTTTTAAGGAAAACTGTAGTAGAAACCATTCACTGAGCATGTCACAATAAGGTTTATAAGAACATAAATATTTTAAAACAGGAATCATGTAATACTGAATTCGATATTCAAATGCTTCAGATATTTTGAACTTAAAACTTTTTCAAATCCATGGAGTTAAATCTCCACTTCAAATGCAGGATTACTCACCTCAAACTTCATGGTCGGTGCTACTGGTGTGCCTTCCCTTTTCCCTTGATAATCCTAAAATAATTTATGAAAATTTCATAAATTTCATATGTACTTAAATTTAACTTGTGATCTTAACCTATTCTTAGGCTGTGTAAGCTTAATCCTATGATAGGTTTTTTTTTTTTTTTTGAATCAGAATAATTCATAAATTTATAGCTGTATTACTTGTCTATTTACTTTATGTAATTATTGCTAAATAGACATTACCTTCGAAGCATGTCATTAAGTGTTTCAGCATTTTCCCGTTCTTCTTCTTCTTTTAATGTTGCTTTAGCAAGTTTCCTTGCGGTTTCTTTTTTCATAAGTTGCCCTATTGGAACAATAGGGGTTTTGTACATAAATGGCTTCAGAGTGAGGATATGAAATTTCTTAGCAATATTTATCTTTCTTTTGATTACTTTTCCTTCCCAAATTAGCTCATCTATGATGATTACTTCGATCTTAACCTACGACACAATTTAATGTGTTAGGAATTTAAATTTCATTTCAATTTATACTCTTCTAGTAGCTCCATTATTTTTAAGTTTGCTTCTATTACTTCACATGTTTACATGTCATATTTTTTCATACTTTATTTCATAATATGGACCTCACCATTGAGTCCGGAACGTCGAATAAAGTCAATTTAAACCTTCTCAAACTTCCATTTGTATTTAAGGGCACTAGGGGTAATTTGGTCATTTTACACTTTTAAGTGTCTTTATTTTTTTTGGGGTCCCATATTGTAAAATGAACCTCACCATTGGTTTCAGAATGTCCAAAATAGTTAAAATACACTATTCATATGTTTAATTTGGACATCGGGTCAATTTACTATTATTTAATTAATTAATTACAGCATTTATATAATATATATATATATATATATATTATGCCCAAAATCTTCACGGGCTTGCCTGTCCAAGTGGGTTTGGGGTGGGGTTTAAAGTTCTTGGTCTTGAGAGGTTGGGCGTTCGATTCCCAAGGGCTACGCCCCTTTTATTTTTTCTTAACAATTTCTTTATATAATATATATATATATATATATATATATCTTGTGACAAAGATTCCCACAAGCGTGCCTGTCATAGTGGGTTAAGGGTCTTGGGCGTGTGGAAGGTTGAGGGTTCAAGTCTCAAGGGCTGCGGCCCCTTTTATTTTTTCTGATCTTCATCAGGCCAAATAGCGAATAGGCCAAATTCAGGGACAAGATATCCCAACCTGTGTTTAATTAAATTTCTAATTCCATATACTCATAACCAAACAGGCTCAATTGGGTCTAATTTTAAAATAGTTCCAATCTAAACGACGCAGTATCGGTCTTATTTAAAACCAAACGATGTCGCACCCCTAGTTACTGTTCATCATCACCCTCGATTTTCAGGCAAGGGTCTGGTAGGGTTCCGTCGCCTTCTCCGGCGACGACGACCATTTTTTGACTATTTTTCAACCTATTTCAATTGCAATTTCCTTCCATTTTTCATAAGGATCACATATCTAATTTTTTTTTTTCATTTGGACCATTAAATCTTTACAAATCAAGCAAAAACAGTGGCCCAGCCAATTGAATTTTTGCTAATTTTGGCTTATTTCTTTACTATTTTCATCCTTTTCTTTCTTAGTTTTCTTCCTGCACCATCGAGGATTAGTTCCTCATGGATTGCATTAAGTTTAAAACATGGAATTACAAAACTTCAAATTATCTTAACAACTTGGAACTGCCTTATTCAAGTTCATTTCTAAACCTTTTTTCTTAATTCTTTTTACAACATTTTACATTTTCCATGCTCTTTTAGGCCTTCTACTTCAATCTATCATTCATGCTAAAATTTTCATAAAACAGAATGTAAATTTACTCACTTGCGTGAAGCTAACCCTCAGTTTCTCTTTTGTTCCTACTTCCCCTACTTCTGAATCCTTTCTTTTCTCTCCTTTTAACTTCTTTCTTTCTTTTCCTTCTGATTTCCTTCAAGCATGCAGTGCATGCACCTGCTTTTAAGCAAGTTCCACCGACCCTTCTCTCTCATCGAATCTCTCTTTCTCCCTATCCCCTCACAGCCCCTTTCATTGATTCTTCACTGTTCTAATTAATTCTTCTTTTTCATTTCTAAATGCAGCTTTGCATTAAATTTCTTGATGATATTTTGTAAATTATATACATATTATATAGCTACACACACTAACATACACTCACCAACACACACCCTCAATTGATACTTTTCACACACTAGCTTCACACACAGCACATGCAATGTGCATGGCTGTGCTTTCCACTTATATACTTGTATAACTTATGTGTATGTGTAACCATATATATATATATATATACTTTTTCTTTTATATTTTTGGATCATATGCATATATATATATATATATACATATATATAAACCCGTATATATGTCTAAATAAAATTTCATGAGTGTATACATACACTTATATTTTAGATGCACCCATATATAAGTATATATTATTCATTCATATACATGTGTATACATGCACAAGTTCGAGCACAATTGCATGTTATGACGTTCGGTTCATATTTCGATTTACGTGTAATATTCTAGGTCAGGGTGTTACAATTCTCACCTGAAAAATATAATAGGGGGGTGAGCTAACAAAACTCAATAAGTAAAAGCCTATCTCCAATACGAGTTAGGGATACATAGAGAAACATAAATCCAAAGATAACATAATAGCCAATCATGACAACGGTTACAGTTAACTGTAAAATGCCACAATGGCCAATAGACAATAAGGCACAATAACAGTTGTGAGTAATGGTGTAACATGAATATGGATAAGGCACAATAATCACAATCAACATGAATACTACCACAATAAAACGGTCACAGTCAAATCTAATAAATTAGGAACTATCAACATGGAGTTATTCATAGGGAATAAAGACATCCTACGAATCTAATAAGCATCTACATAACAATCAAACATGAGAGATGCATTTACTCTATTCAGGGTTTGGTAGACCCTTGGTCTTTTGGGGCCTGACATGCCCCCCATTAACATGAATGCATATAAAATGCCCATTAAACTCACTGCATAAAAATGCCATCATTGCCATGTGTCCGTTCACAGACTTAGCCCGTAGGTCCCATAAATTGACCCGTAGGTCCAGTCAATCAGATAGCATTAGATGAGAAATGTGACTGAGCACAAAACCCGATGTTTAACATAAATCAGCATTCTACTATAATTCTATAAGAAGTGTATAAGGTATGGATCATCATGACAAAAGCATACAACGATAGACATTAGTACAATGAATCAAATCATGAGATATCAGTGAATAAGCATCCACCAGGAATATCAATGGCGGGATAACAATAATGGATACATACATGAGTACAAAGTTTTGGCAGTAATAGAAATGATGTGGCTTCGAAAACCACATATAAAAGATAGGAATTCACTTACCTTAATTCGGTACGTTCTACTTTAGTATTCCGTATCTTTCTCTTTTCCCTTTGCCTGGCCTATACATCAATAAACACATCTTAGTTTTAATGTTATTTATCAATTTGTACATCTCACTATTCTAAGTATCTCTTTTACTAATTTAGGCCTTTCGCGATTTTCCATTCGGACTTCTATACCCAAAAGGGCAAAATGGTCACTTTTACGTGTCTCTATTTGTTGGGTTCTATTTTCCCAAATCTAACTTCATCGTTGAGTCCAGAAGGTTTGAAATAATTAAATTCCACTATTTATTTAATTAAATCGGAGTTCGTTTGACTCACATTAGACTTAGAGGTATTTTGGTCATTTTGCCATTTCTATAGGTATTTTATTTTTTGGGACTTTGTCTCGTAAAACAAACCCCACCGATCCCAAAGGTCTAAAACAGTAAGTTTACACTATTTATTTGACTAATTTTCATATCGGGAATTATTTAAATAATTAACTAATATAATTCATTATTTAAATTAATTAACATAAACTAATATATATATTATTTGGCGCAACATAGACCACATGTTCCATAGTGGCACAGTGGTCCGTTCCTTAATGCTCTTCCCCTAGGTCGTGGGTTCAAGTCGCAGGGGCACCATTTTTGTGCCTTTGCACGTGCAACCCAAACAGTGGATTAATCTTAAAACAGGGGTGGGATATCTTTATCCCTAAACAACACATTAATTCAATTAATTAGCCCACTAACCATGTCACGACCCGAAACCCACCTTGTGTAGATCCCGAATCACGACCGTCCTAAGGACCTTAGGGCGAAGGCTTGCATACGCAGCGGTATCGAATAGATGTGCCTTAGGTGGTTGCGGAAGCATGAAAAAAACTTTTTCTTTTCTTTTCTCATTTTAAAATTTGTGCATCCGTCCGATACTGCCGCTCTTCACATTTCGATACACATGAATATACAATCAGAGCATAATTAAAAACTTCAAGAACTTATAATGTTACATGTCCACTGCCCAAAGGGCTTAATACATATTCTTGTACTGTTTACTAATACAGAAGTGTGTACCTAAAATTCACATGGTTCAATAAAGAAACTACGTAATTACAACTTCCCAAAATGACAGATCCATCATTATTGTCCTCAAGTCAAGATTGCTACTAATCACCTGAAAGGGGGATCCGAACAAAGTCCGGGTAAGCTAATCTAAGCTTGTGAGTAATTCCTGCATTCGTCATGCGGTTTTCAATTGGTAGTGGTTTAACACATGAGGGTTTATAAAATACTCATTACCAATTGCTCGTACATTTTAGAACACAGAGTATATGCATTCTCGAAACAAATAGCTTTGAGACATTTAAAGTATTTAAGCTAAACTCGTACTTCGTCGAATAGAGTATATAACTCAAAACATATGCATTTCATAAAACAGATAGCTTTGAAACATTTAAAGTATTCAAGCTAAACTCGTACTTCGTCAAATAGAGTATATAACTCGAAACATATGCATTTCATAAAACAGATAGCTTTGAAACATTTAAAGTATTCAAGTTAAACTCGTACTTCGTCAAATAGAGTATATAACTCGAAACATATGCATTTCATAAAACAGATAGCTTTGAAACATTTAAAGTATTCAAGCTAAACTCGTACTTCGTCGAATAGAGTATATAACTCTAAACATATGCATTTCATAAAACAGATAGCTTTGAAACATTTAAAGTATTCAAGCTAAACTCGTACTTCGTCAAATAGAGTATATAACTCGAAATATATGCATTTCATAAAACAGATAGCTTTGAAACATTTAAAGTATTCAAGCTAAACTCGTACTTCGTCAAATAGAGTATATAACTCGAAACATATGCATTTCATAAAACAGATAGCTTTGAAACATTTAAAGTATTGAAGTTAAACTCGTACTTCGTCAAATAGAGTATATAACTCGAAACATATGCATTTCATAAAACAGATAGCTTTGAAACATTTAAAGTATTCAAGCTAAACTCGTACTTCGTCAAATAGAGTATATAACTCGAAATATATGCATTTCATAAAACAGATAGCTTTGAAACATTTAAAGTATTCAAGCTAAACTCGTACTTCGTCAAATAGAGTATATAACTCGAAACATATGCATTTCATAAAACAGATAGCTTTGAAACATTTAAAGTATTGAAGTTAAACTCGTACTTCGTCAAATAGAGTATATAACTCGAAACATATGCATTTCATAAAACAGATAGCTTTGAAACATTTAAAGTATTCAAGCTAAACTCGTACTTCATTAGATAAAGTATATAAACTTTAAAACACATAAATATGTATTGTGAAAATAAGGGTAAAACCTGCTTCCATTTTCAAAATCACTTTGTCATCTTTTCTTTTTAATTAGGTGGAATCTGTTTCAAACCAGACTCCTATTTTACTGCCAATACTGTCGATCTCATTTGCCTGGGGGATTAGATCCTACTACTGGGCATTTACTGTTGAATCCCGAAGGATTTCAACCATCATAGGGGGTGGTACTTAGTACCGTTTATCTTGTAAAACATTTATCACATGACTTCTTCAATAGATACTTTCATGAGTATTTAAAACATGAAATGTATAATTTCTACAATAGAACTTCAAATACTTGTAACAATCAAATTCAGAATATTTAACAAGATTTGTATTTTAACTTAGACATGCTGAAAACACATTTTTAAGAAAACTGTAAAGAAAACATTTACTGAGAATGTCACAATAGGGTTTATAAGAATAAAAATAATTTAAAACTGAAATCATGTAATATACTGAATTTGAAATTCAAATACTTCGTATCTTTTGAACTTAAAACCTTTTCAAATCCATGGAGTTAAATCTCCACTTCAAATACAGGGTTACTCACCTTGGTCCTTTAGGGTTAGTGCTAATAATATGCTTTCCACTTTCCTTGTAGTTCCTAAGAACAATTCATAAACATTTCATCAACTTCACATTCATTGTAATATCATCTCGATATTCCTTAACTTATGCTTAAATCATATTAGATCCTAAGACGATTTCATAATTTCATATGTACTTAACTTAACTCGTACTCTTAACCTATGACACAATTTAATGTGTTAGAAATTAAATTCATTTCAATTTATACTCTTCTGGTAGCTCCATTAACTTTAATTTAAATTTATTTATCTCACATGTTTAGATGTCGTGTCTTTTCGTAATTCATTTCCTCGTATACGCCTTAGATTAGTACTTTGGCATTACTTTAATTTCTAGTCATCTAACAGATGCTATTCAACAAATTTTATGTCTTTTTATTTTAGACATTTCTTTTTGGTCGAACAGACTCTACCATTGAGTCCGGAACGTTGAAGAAAGTCAGTTTAGGCTTTCCTAAAGGTTAATTTGGACTTTTGTATGTAAAGGGCAGAATGGTCATTTACCTATTTACGTGTCATATTTTTTCATACTTCGTTTCATAATTTGGACCTCACCATTGGACTCAGAAGGTCCGAGATAGTAAGAATACACTAATAATTTGTTTATTTTGGACAAGGGGTATTTTGGTCATTTACCCCTTTACATGTCTTTATTTTTCGGGACCCCGTCTCGTAAAACAGACTCTACCATTGGCTTTAGAATATCGAAAATAGTAAGGATACATTATTCATATGTTTAATTTGGACTTCATTTGCTTCATATATGACCCAGGAGTAAAATAGTAATTTTACTTTATTTATTAAATAATTAAATAAATTATTTAATTATTTTTCTAGGGGTTTAATTGCATAGAAATTCCCTCAATTGGGCCACAGTGAAATTTCTCATAGTTTTGGGGTCAAACTGTGAATAACAAAAGGTTTGGTTTATTTAATTTTAAATAAATCAGAAAACCAGTTGGTCCGGTCCAATTTGAAGTGAACCGGTCCGGTTCCTTTTCAAACCAACCGGTTTAGCCAATTTGTCACGTATTGGCAATGAATTACGGTTCAGGTTGATGACGAGTGGGGAGGATGGAGCTGCGATGAAATAAATGGATTTCAGGTTGGGTTGTTGATTCGGTCATGGCCGTGTTTGGAGACGACGTTGTATAGCTCGAAATTGTGCGTGTGGATGTTACGGTTCTGTAGTTCGGAATTGCGTGGGGGCACCGTTGGTCGCTGAGTTGAATTTAAGGGCTGAGATCTCTACGGCTAAGTTGGTCTGTTTGATTTGTTTGTGGTTTGAATTGAGGGAGAAAAGGAGTTATAATTGGAGCAGGAAAGAGATCCTAGGAATTCCTGTTCAGATCAGAGTGAGTGTACAGTGATTGAGCTCGAGGAGTCGCCCTGTTCTGCTGACTGCTTCAGTTCGGTGAGTTTGACGGAGCGGTTGTAGCTCCAGTTTCCTAGATTTTTTCCCTTTCCAACGATCTATCCAATCTGAGGCAAGTATATATCTGATTCCTTGAATTTTTAATCTTTAATAGAAATTATGATGTAATCACAACACTAACCAGCTGTTGAGAAAATTTGGAAATAAGTGAGATTGCCTGATTCTGCCTCAATAGGGAAAATCTGCTCAGCCGCAACTTGTGGGAAAATTGAGTCCTAAAACTAATTCATTCTTGAAGTTAGATGTTGGCTGGGAATCACCATGTTGATTAGTGTAGGATTGATTTCCTGTGTAGCATGAAATGTAAATAAGAGAAATTAGGTGGGGTTGGTGCGGCTGCTAGTGCGGCTTGATTTGGAATGAAATTCAGCTATTAATTGGTTATTGAACAACCTTTGATTTAAATATAATTCAGTTATTAAATTGAATATAGTTTGATTATTAAATTGGGTGTAGTTCAGGTTTTAATTTGAATAATCCCAACTATTGGATGAAAATTTGATGACGAAAATTCTAGACAACAGCTATGTTAGGGACTGATCTTTAATTGTAATACACTTTATCAAGGGACATATCTATAGGTAAATACAAAATATTGATTTGGTAAAATCTTTATTAACCATTATATAATTAGTTAATTAAATTAGATAATGGTGAATTGATTAAGACCCAAATTAAGTGAATAAATAGTGTTTTATTTATGTCTTGGACCTACTAAGACCAATGGTGAGGTCCGTTTCACGAGACGAGACCCCAAAAATTTAAAAGACCTAGAGACGTTAAAATAACCAAAATGCCCCCAGGTCAAAGAGTAATCGAACAGAATTAGATTAAAGTAAAAAAATAGTGAATTCTAATTATTTTAAGCATCACGGACTCAACCGTGGAGTCTGATTTGCGAAAAGAGACCTCGAGAATTGGGAAACCGTGAAAGGACCAAATGACCATTTTACCCTTTAGGGTACAAATGTCCAAATTGAATTCCGCGAAAGCCTGAACCGACTTTGTTCGACGTTTCGGATTCAATGGTGAAGCCTAATTGAGTAAAAGAGATACCAATCATAAAAAGACATAAAATTTGTTGAATAGCATAAATTTGTGTAGCAACATATTAAGATCTGTTTGTGGATTTTAGGAACATCGAAGTGGAAGGCGAGGACCCTCTAAACATATGCAGTGGGAGGACTTGAGTTATTGATCAGTTGACTAGACTACTTAGTGGATATAGCTTCTTAGGGTTGAGATAACCCGATCAGGTATGGTACTTTGCTAAGTAAGGAATATGATTAAATTAGGATTGATGTACATATTGATTGAATGATTCTGATGCTTCTCTGATGATAGAAGATCACATAGGAGTTATTGCTTTGAGACACTTTGCATTGATTGTTTATGTGCTTCCGTGCTTCTTTATGATTATTTGAGAATTGTGATTGACTTCTTGAGTTGTCATCAGATGTGATTTATGTTTTAGAAGGATTGTTGATATTGTGACATGTGGATTGTGTAAGTGTTGAGATTGATCGAGCATGACACGTAGATTTGTGGATGAAATCTTATGATTTAAATGCTATTGTTGATCTTAATTGTGATGCATTATTTAAAACATGTTGCATATGCTTATGAAAGTGATGTTTCATTTGAACTGTATTATTGCATGATGAAATCATGGCATATTGGCATAGTGTGATTCCTTAAAAGCATAGTGTGGGTCAGCACGAGGTGTTGGTGCATTATGAGGGTGTAGATCCTGTGGTGAAAAACCCAAAATTCGACCGTTGGTACTCTTTTCCATCGGGGGCGCATCGAAAATGAGACATACGTGGCGGTACTCATGCCAGCGGGGAAGGACTGTATCATGAGACATGGGTGTGACATTGAGATGCATGGGTGTGTCACGCATATCGCCTATGCATTGTGTTGATGAATTTGTGAACGTAAGATAGGGTTTTATACAGATGTAGTTCGTACATTGCCATTATATTGTATGCATGATTAGGGAGGCATGTAGATATACATGTACACTTGCACATGCCACGTCTTAATTTTGTTCCTTGCATTAGTATTGTATCATACTAGCAGTTGAGCTGACCCATTCGTGGGAACCATATTTCAGATGACACTCCCAACACCGGAGATTTGAGGAAGTCTAGCTGAGTGGAGGAGACTTGACTTTAGATAGATATTTGGCCCGAGAGGTATAAGTTGTGTTGTACGAGCTTAAGCCCAAAGACATGTATATATATTGACAGAAGTGAACATATGTAAGTTGTATCTATTTAATTGTCTTCGGTTGTAAAATTAGGTGATGTATGTTTAAATTTGATAAGATTATGGGCATCGAGTGAGGATGGGATGTACTGTTGTTTATATATGTGAATTGTTGCAAAATATTAGCTAAGAAAAGGCTTAGAAAACAAAGGAGGTTCTACCGAAATTTTATAAAACAAGAATGTATGTAGGTTTGTATCTAAATCAGTTGAATTGTTATTTATTTATTTATTCGTCTTTTTATTTTCTTCCTTTATTTCACTTTAGTCACGTCCCCGGGTTCGGTTGGAAATTCGGGGCGTGACACGGAGGCCTTGGGGCAAGGCTCGTACATAAGTGATGGTATCGAATAGATGTGCTTCATGTGGTTGCGGAAGGCGTGAAAATTTTTTTCTTTTCTTTTCTCATTTTAAAATTTGCACATCCGTTCGATACTGCCGCTGTTCACAATGGTACACATGATCATACATTCAGAGCATAACTAAAAACTTACAGGCTTTTATAATGGATACATGTTCAGTTGCCCCTTGGGGCTTAATACATAATAGTTCACTACCTTACTAAAATAAAGGTTACAACTTAATTTCATGATACTTAACAAAAAAAACTACTTTGATGTCCCTTTCCAAAAACAGCTAGGCTTATCCTCATCGTCTTCCAATCAGCCCTATTGTCAATCACTTGAAAGGGCGGTCCGAAAAAAAATCCGGGTAAGCTAATCTAAGCTTGTGAGTAATTCCTGCATTCGTCATGGGGTTTCAACTGGTAGTGGTTTAGTACATGAGAGTTTATAAATATCCTCACCACCAATTGCTCATGTGTTTAAAACACAGAATATATGCATTTCTTTAAACAGATAGCTTGAAAACATTTAAAGTATTCAAATTAAACACGTATCTTGTCAAATAGCTTGAAAACATTTTACGTATTCAAGTTAAACTTGTACACATGAATTTCAAAGCATATAACATAACATGTATTTCTTAAATAGAGTGTATAAAACTCAAAGCATATGCATTTTAAAAGCATATAAACATGTATAATGAAAATGGGGGTAAAACCTGCTTCCATTTTCAAAATCATTTGTCGTCTTGTCTCTTTAATTAGGTTGAATCTGTTTCAAACCAGACTCCCTGTTTTACTGCAATGCTACAATGGAGATATCTCATTTGCCTGGGAGATTAGATCCTGTGTAACACCCTGACCCAGATGTGACCGAAGGGGCTATGTAAACCGAGTCGATAAAGCTTCTTATTTAATATTGAATAAAATGGAACGGTTAGAAATTCAATAGCTTTTGAAATACGAATAGTTTCCGGGCGGTGCCCGAGCGAACTACAAATCGATACCGAAAAATAAAAAGAAAAAAAAAAGAATTGGAATAAAATAGGAATTTAATATGAGAATAATATATGTATATATGGAGGTAAATAGGTGTAAATATATAGTTATATAAGAGAAGGTGTAATATATATATATATATATATATACACACACATAAGATATAAGTTACCTGTAACTGAAGAAGAAAAAGGAAATAAAGATGAGAAGAGGAATGGGTGGGAGTTATGCGCAGCATGAAAGGTCAAGGGGGAGAGAGAAAGAGAGAGAGAGTGAGGGGCGGTTTCTCTTGGTGTTATAGAAACAGCCGTGTGGTAGAAGTAGAGAAAGAAGAGAAGAAAAAAAAAAACAGAGGACGGCTGGACGCTAGAACAGAGGAGAAAAGGAAGGAAAAAGAGGAAGAAGAAGGAGGAGATAGGTCAAGGGGCACCTTGCGTGAGTTAAGAAAGAAGCGGAGGAGGAAACGAGCCAAGATAAATCGGGTCTGGGCAATGGATTCGGAAGTAAAAACAGTGATTTCTCTGTACGCGCGATTGGGTGAGTGTGAGTAAATTTTCGGTGTTAAATTCTGTTCAAAGCATGAATTATTGTTTGATATAGATTTTGTGAAGCATGGGAATCTATTTGATTTATGCATGGATATAGTTGGTGCTGGAATTGTTAGAATTTAATCAAAGAAAACAAAAAATTAAACAATCGGACAGCATTTGAAACCTGGGCGCAATAGTGAAAACGGAGGAGAAAAACTGATCGGGTGGGGCGATTTTGTTGCGATTAATTGGGCTAGATCATGGGTAATTGATTCTCTTGGGTGTAAGGACATTTTAGAATCAAATCGGGATTGAAACCGTAGGAGAAAACGGGAGAAAACGGAAGGGAAAGGGGCTGTCAGAAAATCGCACAGCCCCTGGTGCACTACTATTCCGGCTATTTTGGGAGTGCTCCGGCACTCCGATTTGAAATCCGACGGTAGATTTGAGTTGTCCATGATCTGTAGGTACGAACCCCGCTGAAAAACGCAAGAAACCCATCACCGGCGAGTTGCCGTTGACGAAGAAGACAACCTGTACGCCGGAAAAGGCTGCTGCGCGACTTCTATTGCATGATTTTATTTTGGCCAAACCGGGTCGGGTCTGACCCGACCCACCCATTCAGATGACTGCCCAACACTTTTACTTCATGGGTAAATTTTTAAATTTGAGTTTAGATAGTGTTTGGTTAGAAAGGAGAGCTATCCAATGGTTGGGTTAAACTTGAACAGGAAATGAAAAAAAAAAAATAATAACGAGGATGGAAAATTTGTATGGGCAGTGAATTGAATGTGTGACCAAAGGAGAAAGGGGGAGAAGCTTAGCCACTATGCCACCAAGGCACATGTGGTCTGTTTGGACTCAAATACGATATGTATTAGCTATATTAATTAATTTAAATAAGTGATTTAAATTAATAAATTTTAAATTTAATTCCGAGACTTAAATTAGTCGAATGAATAATGAAAACTTACTATTTTGGACCCTCTGAATTTAATGGTGAGGTCTAGTTTTATGAGACGGAGTCTTGAAAAAAATAAAATAACCGTAGAATGCCTAAAATGACCAAAATGCCCCTACATTGAAGGTAAGTCAAACGGACTCCGATTTAGTTAAGTAAATAGTGAATTTTTATTAATTCAAACCTACTGGACTCAACTGGTGAAGTCCAAATTATGAAAATAGAACCCAAAAAGTAGAGACATATAAATGACCATTTTGCCCTTGGGTAAATTAAGTTTAAAATGAAAATTGTAAAGTATAAATTAGTAAGGGAGGTGTTTAGAGTAACGAGGCATAAATTCGGTAAATGATATGAAAGCTGAAACGTGTTTATTGATTTATAGGCAAGTCAAACGGAAAGGAGAAAGTCACGGGATATTAAGACATTGATAAGGTAAGTGGATTTCTATCTTTTATACATGGTTTTTCAAGCCACGATCTTTCTATACTGCCAATTTTGTACTTATGTATTTATACCCACTGTTATTGTTCCCACCATGGATATTGTTCTACCTGGTGGATGTCTATTGGTTGATGGTTCATGGTGTTGATGTTATTCACTGTATGCTTATGTTATGATGTTCCATGTTTTGCACACCTTATATGGAATACGATATAATCCTAATTTATGTTAAATGCCGGGTCTTGTGCTCAGAAACATTACCCTTCTGATGCTCTCTGATTGACTGGACCTACGGGTCAATTTATGGGACCTACGGGTCAAATAGACATGTGGCAATGATGGCGTTTTTACGCAGTGAGTTTTAATGGCATTTTATATGCCTTCATGTTAAAGGGGGGTATGCCGGGCCCCAAAAGACTGAGGGTCTGCCAAACCCTGAACAGAGTAAATGCATCGTTCATGTTGACTGTTATGTAATGTTTATTTGATTCACATGATGTTTAATTTCACTACAAATAGTTCCATGTTGACAGTACCTTTATTCATTTGACTCGATTGAGATCATTCCATTGTGGCAGTACATTTACGTCGATTGTGAACGTTGAATGTTCCCGTATTCATGTTATATCATTGTTCTTATTAGGTTATCATGCCTTACTATTTATTGGCCATTTTGGCACCTTATTGTTGACTGGAATTATTTCCATGACTGACTATCATGTTCATCCATGATCCTGTATGTTCTATGATTACTCTAACCCCGTATTTGAGATAGGCGTTGTAACACCCCAAATTACTTAACCGACATGTTTTGTATATGGGAAACTGTTTTGGGAATGAAATGTCAGGTTTAGCTAATTTAATGTCTATTTTTAATAGTGATAAAACTCGAATTAGCTAATTATGGGAAACTCGAGAAAATAAAAAAAACCGACATTGGACCTTGGTCAATGAAAGATATTCTGAGTAGGAAGTGACAGAAAGAAACCGCACTGAAAAAGGAGTTACGGATTGAAAGTTAAGGTCAAAACAGTGAAACTGGAATTCCGCTGACAACCAAACAGGGCCTTAACCAGAAAAATATGAGAAAATGGTCACTTGGGAAGCCAAGGGGAATTGAACCCTTGACCTACCAAGGTAAACAATTCTGTCCCAAAAAGTTACCAACTAGGCTGTTGGTTACTTTGTGCATTTGTACATGCAATATATGTATATAACCTATAATCTTGCCCAAGCCACCACCCAAATTGGCCAATGGCCTTGCATGCATTCCCTTCATCATAGCCCTCCATCACCTCCATCAGTCAACACCCACTAACCCCACTAAGGGCAGAGATATACTCATATATATGTATATGTGTATAGCCCTATATATATATAAACCTATAATATATAAATGCCATAACTTGCATCAACTCTCTCTTTAGAGAATTCTGAAATTTCAGAGATTATGTAAACTGTGTCTGTACGTGGGGTTTGGTGAGAGTGAGAGTGTAGAGAGAGAAGGAAAGGAAGCTTTGCATGCAATGGCATTGAGGAAGATTGGCCATTCAAGGTGCAAAGAGAGGGGGGCTTGAAGTTGAAGTGCATGACCTGAGGGAGTCGAGGGACACTGTGAGAGGTCTGGGTCGAGCCATAACCGAGAGAGACAGCACTGTGAAGGTAAAGTTCCAAATTATCTTCAATTCTTGTTTTGTAAATTTTGGAACTGTTTGATAGAAATAGACTGCATGCATGTTTTATTCTTGATCCTAGGAATTATTCTGAGTGTATTGCATGGCTTAGAGGTGTCGGATAAGTGCAGAAACCATGGAAACCGAGCTGACCTCCATTAAAGGACCTTGGAATACCAGGTCTGATTCGACCATAGCAGTTTAGGATTTTGAGTAGTGGGACTCAAAGTAGACCCCAAGAGGATCTCAAAAACGTACCTACGCGATCCTGGAACTCACCACAGCCCCTCGGATTTCAAATTTTACCTACGGGTTTAAAATCCAATCCGTTAAAACTCGAGACTAAACTGAAAAATGAAGATAGGGTCTTGATCCTTATGGTCTGTAGGTCACGTAGCTTCAAACCACACACAAAATGGTTGAGAAATGGGGACGTATTGGTCAGTTGCAGGTCTGGATTATTGTTTTTCAAACAGACCGACCCAGAGGATGATTCGAAGCTTCAAATGAATGCCAAATGATAGATACTAAGTGCAGAAAGCTATCGGAATCGAAACCAACTGAAAATCGTGTCTAAAACACCACGAATTTGAAAGAAAAAAATCTGCAGAAAAATAGGGCAACAGTAACCAAGGGGGGTTGGGGACGATGACCAGTACCGGGTCGGGTCGGACCGGGTGTCGGGTCAGGACCCCGACCCGATTAAAAACGGATGGGCTTTAATGAAACTACGCCGTTTCCTCACTGATTTAAATTAAAATTTAGTTAGGGCTGACATCATCATGACGTCAGCAGTGTAACCAACCGGTCAGAACCGGACTGAACCGGACCGGTTCAGTTGCAAAGAGACTGAACCCTTTGGTTCCGTTTTGAATTTTTAAATATTTACAAACTGACCCCCATTGTTTAACAGAATTCCACTAAGGCCCAGATTTTGAAAATCTTATGCAATTATACCCCTGAAAAAAAATTAAATAAAATAATAAAATAATTATTTAATTATTTTATTAAAAGGGGATAATTACCATATTGCCCCTGGACTTTAAACAAGTCAAACGAAGTCCAAATTTAATAATTGAATAGTGTAATCTTACTAATTCGGGCATTCCAAACTCAATGGTGGAGTCCGATTTGTGAAACCAAGTCCCGAAAAATACAGATATGTAAAGGGTAAATGACCGTACTGCCCCTAATGACACATAGGGCCAAATTACACTGAAAGATAGTCCATTCCAACTATGTTGGACATTCCAGACTCAATGGTGAGGTCCGTAATAGCAAATAAAGTACCGAAAAATACAACGTATGAAATTACCAAAATACCCCTAACACTGTACAAGGCCCAAATGAAGTCCGATTAAAACGGAATTAATACCAGTAGTAGACCTGACACCTGTGAGATTGTATACATGACTAGACGACAAATCCGAGACAGAAATTATGTGACGACAAAATGACCGAAATACCCCTGATATACCCGAACCCAGATTTAAAAGCCAAGGGAGGCTAAATTGACTTTCTTCGACCTTCCGAATTCAATGGTTAGGTCCATATTATGAAAATCAGAACCGATAAATGTGTGAAAACATTGAAACCCTAAGCCAAATACTTAAGAGGTAAGACCTATGAACTAGCCACTATAAGTTAGTTCCATGAAACCCATCATAGGGTAGACTTACTCAGTCTAAGGTCATGAGTTGATAAATCTCTATGAATTGTTTTAGGCTTAAGGAGAAAAAGAGGAAGGCTCCGTTCATAGCTTCAAACTCAAATATTGAAGGTGAGTAACTTCTGACACTGTTTAGTTACTGTTCCTTGATCTGTTAAATTGTTTCGAATATCATATGTTTTAAATGAAATTGTTTTAAATGCATGCTTTTATCACCGATGACATGGTTTTTAGTTTCTCAAATGATTAACTATACTTCTGATTGATATGCTAGCACCCTGAACCGTTTATCTGTTTTGATCTATTGAACTTGACTTGGATTTATTGAACTATTAATTCCAAACTGATTTAATTACCATGTGATTTAAGCAAAGATTGAATTCGAAACTCTTGCCTGGATATCTGTGTTACTCACTGGGCTTTTTAAAGCTCATTCCATTATTTTAATAATTTCAGGGAAACTCTCAGATGGACAGGTTTAGCAGGTTTAGGACTTAGGGGGAAAATGTTGGAGACCCCCAGATAAAATGATAACCCATTTTTGTGAATCTATACCATTTTTGTACTTTTGTGTAACTGAACAGATTATGACCTTTTGTGGTGAAACTGTTTTGTAATCTTGATTAAGATAGGACTGACTATGATGTATCCTGAATGCTCTGCCAAGTATATATGTATGCATTCTCTTGTGAAAATTCCGCTGCTTAAATTATATATGTCGAATGCATTATGCTTGGGATTTAGATCGGAATGGCCTGTGGTTAGGATTACCGTCGGGGTTTTGCTTTCAAAAAAAAAAAAAAAACTGATAAAACCCGATGGGTGCCTAACTGGCCTTTGTCACGTGCCCCAAATCCGCACAGGGTGGGTCTGGGGGATGTGACAGGCGTTTACTTACTGAGTTTGTAGCTCACCCCTTACTAAATTTTTTCAGGTGAAAATGTTACAAAACCACAGTAAGAGTTCAGAAGCGTAGAAAGACAGTTGAGGAGCGTGATAGTAGTGAACGAAGTCTCTCCCATGTACTCACCACCTAAGAGTGGTTAATGATTAGTTTATTGTTAGTTAAAGTTTAGTCTTGAACAATAAATGTAATAAAGCTTCCGCACTTTAATGTCATGTTTATATTATTTACTGTTATCATTGGTTAAAGAATGGAAAAAAGTAGGGACGGCCATTGGGCCGGTCCCACGACACGAGATCCGCATAGGGTGGGTTTCGGGTTGTGACATCTTCCTATCGGGCATTTCACATGATAGGTCCGTTGGGTTCCGTACAACCCTCCTCACTACCTATGTGATGATGCACATGATAAGTCCGTCGAGTTTCGTACAACCCTCCTCACTACCTATGTGTTTGCGTATTGTTTACCTTGTAAAACATTTGTCACATGACTTTTACATAAAAGCCCTTCATGAGTATTTAAAACATGTAACGTATAATCCTTGCAATGATGTTTCAATACTTGGAATAATCAAATTCAGAATATTTAAGGAAATCAGACATGCTAACTATTTTCAAAAGAAACAGTTGCGTATATGTATATAAATAATCATAGAGCATGTCATAGCGGAATATTTACGGAAACAGAAATCGTGAATACTGAATTTGATATATCAATGCTGCATATAACTTGAACTTAAAGTATCATTGAAATCCGTGGAGTTAAAGCCTCCACTTCAAATGCAAGGTTACTCACCTTATTCTCTTGGGCCGGCTCTATAGAGGTGCCTTCCCTTTACCCTTTTCCTTTCTTAGCCTATCAAAATTTATGAAGATTCCATAAATTCCATATGCACTTAATCAACTTCATGACTCACCAATTGTAAACTGTCAAAAGCCTAAATTCTTATACTGGTCCGACTTATAGCTGTATTATAGTCTGGAAACTTATGTACTTAATAATAATAATATTACCTGCAACGCATCTCAGCTAAGGTTCCATTGTTTTCTCGTTCCTCTTCTTCCTTAAGCTTTGCCTCAGCAAGTCTCCTTGCTGCAGCTTCTTATGCGGCTCGACTCATTGGAACAAATGGAGCCCAATATTTGAAGGGTGTGAGGGATATAATTTCATAGTGTTTGGCAATCTTTAATTTCCTGTGGAGCACTCTATGTTGTAGGTCTAGCTCATCTAGGAAGTCTTGTTGTTTCTGACCCTCAATTGTGGTCTGAGGCTTAATCATTATGAATTAGCTGAACTTGACCTAAACACAATTTAATGTATTAAGAACTTATTTCGTTCTAAACTATACTCTTCTGGTAGCTCCAGTAACTTTAATTTAATTTATTTACTTCACATGTTTACGTGTCATATCTTCTCGTATCGCATTTCCTCGTACTTGCCTTAGTTTAATATTTCGGCAATACCTTAGTCTATAGTCATCTGATAGATGCTATTCAACAATTTTATGTTCTTTTATTTTAGACATTTCTTTTTGGTCCAATAGACTCTACCATTGAGTCCGGAATGTTGAAGAAAGTCGGTTTAGACCTTCTCTGGTTTAAGTTTGGCTTTTTGGGTACTAGGGGTATTTTGGTCATTTTACCCCTTTATGTGTCTTTATATTTCGGGGCCTCATCTCTCAAAACGGACTTCACCATTGATCTCAGAATATCCGAGATAGTAAGAATACACTAATAACTTGTAAATTTTGGACAAGGGGTATTTTGGTCATTTACCCCTTTACGTATCTTTATTTTTTCGGGGTCCCGTCTCGCAAAACGGACCCTACCATTGATCTCAGAATATCCGAGATAGTACGAATACACTAATAACTGTAAATTTTGGACAAGGGGTATTTTGGTCATTTATCCCTTTACGTGTCTTTATTTTTCAGGCCCTGTCTCAGAAAACGAACCCTACCATTAGTCTCAGAATATCCAAAATAGTAAGGATACATTATTCATATGTTTAATTTGGACTTCATTTGCTCTAATTATGACTCAAGGGCAAAATAGTAATTTTGCTTTATTTATTAAATAATTAAATTAATTATTTAATTAATTTCCAGGGGTGTAATTGCATAATTTTTCCCCCAGTTGGGTCACAGTACAAATTTTCAGAAGTTCTGGGGTCAAAATATAATTTTTGCAAACTTCCGGACTAAACTAGTGGGTTCAGTTACATTTCAAGTGAACCGGTCCAGTTTTAACTGAACCAATCCGGTCTGATTGGGTTTATTACGTGATGCTGGCATCATGATGACGTCAGCCCTAAAAGTTTAAAAATTTAAAACATAAGGCAAAACGACACCGTCCCACTTAACCGTTTTATGCGATGGGTCGATTTTCGACCCGAGCCCGATTTGACCCGTTTTGACCCAAACCCGAATCGTCACTGTTCATCTTCTCCCCCATTTCTTCCCCAGTGTTGCCCTAGTTGCAGGTTTTCATGTTTTTCATTTTCGTGCATATTTGCTCAATGGAACCTTACTGTTTTTACTCCAAAACGTTCCTAAAACATCATGGATTGTTTTGGCATTTATTTGAGGGATCAAAAAGGTCTTATTGGCTCGTTTGAAGGTTCGATAATCAAACCTGTATCTCGGTCGTAAATGCTTATTTCTTGGCCAAATTCCATGGAATTTGTTCTGTTGTGATCCCCTCTTCATGGGGTTTCATATTTCATTCATGAATGTAGGTTTAATATCGAGTTTAAAGTATTGGGTTTCAAACCCGTAACCTGTAACTCATCATATGGAGTTCATTTCTTAGGCTTTGTGATCACGGTTATATGTTTTTGGGATGCTTTTAAGGTCTAGTTGAGGTCTTGATAAGCCAAAACTAGTTTGGTGGAAGTTGGTTCAAACCTACTTGAGCAAGGTCCATCCATGGCTGCCGTTGTACGACTAGGTGTTTTAGGTTGTTTAAGAGTCTGTTTTTCATGCCTTGTTAATTTTTATTTACTTTAAACATCATATATACAAAAATCAGAAACTAAAACAGTTCATGCGTAGGAAAATTTTTTAGAGAGAGAAAATGTTAAGTTTTTGATGTTTTACCTCTAACAGTGACTCCCTCTTCTTCCTCCTTCCTCCAAGGTCTCCTTTCTCTTCTTCTGAACTCTCTCTCTCTCTCTCTCCCTCTCTCTTTCTCTCTTCTTGTGTGTTGAATTTTTGGTGTGTATCTAATATATGTTTATATGTATATGTATTCACATCAAGGGTCATCACCAACTTCTTTCTTTTCACCCCCATTCCCTATCACAATCAGTAGCCATACCTTCATTTATTTTTCTGATTTTTCCCTTACCTCACCATACTTCCCCACCCACTTGATTATAAAATATGTATATATATATAATATATACCACACACACACCTACACTCACGATTCTATGCACACAATACACACATATATTAACATATTATATATACACATATAAATATATTTTATTCATTTACATGGATATATATATATATATATATTTACACATACTTGACCATACACTCTTACTACACACTCATAATGTGTGTTTTTATTAAAAAAAATCAATTTCATATACTTAATTAATTAATTGTTTTCCTTAAGTGTAGATATCTTTACACTAATTTTTCATAACCCCGTAATGTGTGCCATATGATCCGATATTTTTGGGTCGAGGTATTACAACCCGAACCTGTAATTGAATTTTTGAAGGTTAAATCATGAGCTTGGTGGTCGCGTAGTAGGGTTTTTAACACCCTTAGAGGGTTTAATCGAGGTCCCCATGAGCCAAACATGGTTTATTCACCATGGTTCAGACCTGCTTGAGCAAGGTCCTCCCATGGTGGTTCTTCGTGGGTTTACATTTCTTCTATGTTTTTAAGCTCCAATTTCATGCTTAACCTTGTTAAAACATGTTATAAACATCATATGTACACTAACAATGCTTAAATAGTTCATACATAGGAAAGTTTTATAGAGAGAGAAAAAAGATAGTTTTGAATAGTTCTAACCTTTTTCACTGTTTTCTCCTTCTTCCTTGCTCTGAATCCTCCTCGTTCAATTTCTTTGCTTCCTTAAGTGGTCAAGCATGCAAGACATGCTTTGGTTTCTTTTTAAAGAAAAGAAACCGACTTTTCTCTCTCCTCTCTCTCTCTCTACACATTTGTAACCTACCCCTAGCCCTCATCAGTCTCTCTTACACATCTCATAAATTTTGCTTTTTTTCATTTCATCAGCTTTTCATTTAATTTATCTTGGCTTTTGCTTGATATTTTGTAAGCATATATATATATATATATATATATATATAATATTATACACACAACTCACACACAACCCATGAGACACATACTGTTTCCGACACACACACACACCACTGTTCACACATTGGCACTACATACATATGTATACATATTTTAATTCACTTATGCACATACATGCATACATATTTTACTTCATATACATACATATAATATTTAATTTATAATTAATATAAACATTTCTTATACTTTAATTATTTAATTATTAAATTAATTAATTATTTTGTTAATCTCGTAATATGTACCATATGACCCAGTATTTTAGGTCGGGGTATTACAAACCAAACACCCCAAATTCCACTTAAACATAATATCACACGTCACAATACTGGGCAGCCTCTTGAGAGGGTGGGTCGGGTCTGACCCGACCCGATTTGGCCCAAATCAACACAAACAATAGCCAAGTGTACTCTCCTTCAGTAGCTCCGGTGGTCTCTTCCGTTGATGGCGACTCACCAGTGATGGATTTCCTCGCGATTTTCCACTACACCTGAACCTATTTTTCATGGGCAACCTAAATCTACCCTCGGTTTCTTGATTGGAGCGTCGGATCTCCTCGAAACAGGAAGAAAATGCAGCTCCGGTGGAGTTGTGCAATTTTTTGGCCAGCTCCGGCCAGCCAGTTTCTTCCTCATTTTCCACCATTTTCTCCACAGTTTTGGCCCGTTGTACTCCCTATTCAATTTCTACACTTCCTAAGAATAATTCTTGTTCAATTCTTAAACCAATTATAATACATAACCTGCAACTAAGGATATCTTGTTCAATTCTTAACCATTTTCCCTCATTCTTTTTGTAAAATAATCCTCATTTCATGCTCTACAAGACCCTACATCTAAAGCTAAATTTCCATGCCTGAAAAATTAAAACAAAAAATCAAATCCATACCTTTTCTGAGTTTTTTTTCGAGACGCGTATCCTTTTGTTTCTTTCTTCTCTCTTGGTTCCTTCTTCTGAATCTCCATGCTTCAATCCTAATCTATTTTACTCATCCTTTTCCAACTTTCTATCACCCTACGTATGGGTATACATATATCAGTCTGTTCCTCCCTTTACCAGCGCCTCACAGTTCTCTCTTTCTCTCATCTTAATCCCTTCTGTTACGCACAATCCTTATCAATCTCATCCTCTCTTTTTTTTTTATTTAAATTTATAACCCTAGATCCTTATCATATCTTATACATATTTATCCAATCGATTATCTACCCATGCACGTATATGGTTTAATATGTATATATATACGTAGCCTACTATATATATATATTTGTGACACGTATATAGGTACAGTTATATATACTTATATAAATGGATTTTTATTTTGTTTTTATTTTGTTATTCAACTTTTATTTTTTTTTTATTTCATTTTATTTATTTTAAATTTTTATCTTAATTTCGGTATTTGTTCATGGCTTGCTCGGGCAATGCCCGGGCATTATCTGTACCTCTGACACTATTGAGATTTCAAACCGTTCATTTCATTTAATATTAAGACAGAAAGCCTTAACGGCTCGGTTACATGGCCCACTCGGTTACATCTAGGTCAGAGTGTTACATTCTCCCCCCCTTAAATAAGTTTGGTCCCCCAAACTTGACTATATCATGGTGCAAATAGGTAAGGATACTAAGCGTGCATTTCATCTTCTCGTTCCCAAGTGGCCTCCTCAAGTCGAGAGTTCCTCCATAAGACCTTTACTAGTGGAATGGTTTTGTTCTGTATAACTTGCTCTCGCTTGTCTAAGATCTGTACTAGTTGCTCAACATAACTCAAGTCCTCCTGAACATCTAGCGGCTCGTGCTCGATTATCTGATCTGGATTATGCACACACTTTCTTAGCATCAAAACATGGAAAACATCATGTACATGTGCTAGCTCGGATGGCAAGGCTAGCTGATACGCCACTGGCCCGACTCATCCTTCAATCTTGAACGGTTCAATATATCATGGCCCTAGTTTCCCTCTCCTGCCAAGCCTGACCATTCCTTTCATCGATGATACCTTCAAGAACATAGTCACCTGTCGTGAACTCTAACTCTAGTCTCCTAGTATCAGCATAACTCTTCTGTCGACTCTGAGTTGCTAGTAAACACTGTCTGATCAGATGGATCTTATCGGTGGTTTGTTCTATTTTCTCTAGCCTAAATAACTTCCTATCACCTACCTTTTTCCAGCATAGTGGGGATCTACACTGCCTACCATATAATGCCTCATACGGTGCCATATCGATACTGGATTGATAGTTGTTTTGTACGTGAACTCTACCAGTGGCAGTTGATCCTCCCAACTTCCCTTGAAATCCATGACACAGAATCGTAGTAGGTCCTCCGATGTCTGTATTGTCTTCTCAGATTGTCCATCTGTCTCGGGGTGATATGCAGTGCTAAGACTCAATTTTGTACCCATCGCCTTTTGTAAACTCCTCCAAGACTTATGTAATAACCCGAACAAAAAGTAACCCGGTTAAGACACGAGTTACGAGACACAAAGTGTATAATTATACTACAAGACGTAAGTTAGTTAAATAAATTAACTTATGTTATACATTAAGTTACATTATAATAAAAATATAGAATGATGTGACATGAAATATTAATTTCATAAGAGTACAAGTGGGGGTATATGTATATGTACAAAAGTATGTATATTTATATATATATATACATGTATATGTGAGTACGTATATATTAATATATATATATATATATATTAATAAAAACTAAAAATATCATATCTTTGGTATGTGTGAGACTGTATGTGTGTGCAGATCGTGTGTGTGTGTGCTGTGTCGGTAGTGTGTGTGTGTGTGTGTGTTGCATGGTGTGTTAGTGTGTGTTTATATATATATGTATAAAGTTTGCAAAATATCAAGCTTAAATCCAAGAATCATTAAGAGAAGCTGAGATGAGATAAGGCAGCATTAAAATCATGTAAGAAAAGAATGATGAGAGCTAGGAGTAGGGTTCAAATGTGTAGAGAGAGAGTAGAGTGAGAAGGGTCGGTGGTGAGAGTTTAAAAAGCCAAAGCATGCAAAGCATGCTTGGTTCGTAAGAAACTGACCCTGAAGAGCATTAGGAAGCTTAAGGAAGAAGAACTAGAGAACTAGAGAGAGAGAGAGAGTTACAAAACATCAAATACATGTATTTTCTCTCTCTAAAAATATAGCATAGATATGAACTATTTTAGAGTTGTTTTCTTCATATGGTGTTCAATATATGTTTAAATTTTGAACCATGCATGAAAAACATTTAGTGTTATAACACTCTAAAACGCAAACCCACGAACAACTTCCATTAAAGACCTTGCTTACAGCAGGTCTGATTTCATCATAACCAAACCTTGTTTGGTTTATTGAGACAAAAACTAGATCCTACAAGCATGTTAAAAACCTATGACCGTGATCAAAACTCAAAAGAATTGACCCTCAAATATCAACTTGCAGGTTACGGGTTTACACCCCAAACCTTTAAACTCATGATTTAATCCAGTTTTATGAATGGGAACTGAATCCTCATGAAAAGAGGATCACCATAGAACAAACCGTAGGTGATTTGGCTCAGAAATGAGCATTTACGACCCTTTTACAGGTTTGATTATCAAACTTTGAAACGAGCTAAAGAGATTAGTTTGATCTTCCAAATGAATGTCAAACTCTTAAATGATGTTCTAGAAATGAAATAAGTTGAAAACAGTCAAGAAACCTTGATCCAAACTTCAAGAAAATGAAGAAAATGGAAATCGAGATTTAGGACAACAGTGGAGTCGACGTGGGGAAGAAGAAGATGAGTCAACTCGGTTTTTAAAATAAGGCTGAGTCGACTTGGACACGTGGCAGCCTCTAGGCTTGCAACCGAATAAGTAGAACGACGGCGTTTCAACATGGTTTTAAATTAAATAAACGTTAGGGATGACATCATCATGACATCAGCATCACACAATAAACCCAACCAGACCGGATTGGTTTAGTTGGAACTGGACTGGTTCACTTGAAATGTAACTGAACCCACTGGTTCAGTTTGGAAGTTTGCAAAAATTATATTTTGACCCCAAAGTTTCTGAGAAATTCTACTGTGGCCCAACTGATGAGAATTTTATGCAATTAAGCCCTTGGAAAAATAATTAAATAATTAATTTAATTATTTAATAAATAAAGTAAAATTACTATTTTGCCCCTAAGTCATATATGAAGCAAATGAAGTCCAAATTTAATATATGAATAGTGTATCCTTACTATTTTGGATATTCTGAGACTAATGGTAGGGTTCGTTTTGCTAGACGGGACCCCAAAAAATAAAGACACGTAAAGGGATAAATGACCAAAATACCCCTTGTTCAAAATGAACAAATTATTAGTGTATTTCTACTATCTCGGACCTTTTGAGTCCAATGGTGAGGTCCAAATTACGAAACTAAGTACGAAAAAATATGACACGTAAAACGGTAAATGACCATTTTTCCCTTTTACATACAAAAGTCCAAATTAAATTTTAGGAAAGCCTAAACTGACTTTCTTCGACACTCCGGACTCAATGGTAGAGTCTATTCGACCAAAAGAAATGTCTAAAATAAAAAGACATAAAATTTGTTGAATAGCATTTGTCAGATGACTATAAATTAAAGTAATGCCAAAGTACTAATCTAAGGCGAATACGAGGAAATGAATTACGAAAAGACACGACACGTAAATATGTGAAGTAAATAAATTAAAATTAAAATTAATAGAGCTACCAGAAGAGTATAAGTCAAAAGCAAAATACGTTCTTGACACATAGACCTGTATTTTAGAATACAATAAAAAGACACTTAATTCCTAACACATTGATTTGCCTTAGGTAATTCACGTTATGGAAATAATGAGCAAAGAGCAACGCGAGAATGACAAAAAGCAACAAAAATTCATGGAAGAGCTGTTATGGCAGCAGAAAGTGACTGCTAGGTTCATCAGAATAGCCAAGACGACGGAGATCGTCTCGATGAGACCGTTCATTTATAAAATTCACGTTATGGAAATAATGAGCAAAGAGCAACGCGAGAATGAAAAAAGGCAACAAAAATTCATGGAAGAGCTGTTATGGCAGCAAAAAGTGATTGCCAGGTTCATCAGAATAGCCAAGACGACGGAGATCGTCTTGGTGAGACCGTTCATTTACAAAACCCCCACCAAGGCAATGTTGGCCGAGGCTAAGAAAAAGAGAGAGGAAGAAAAAGAAAACAACGAAACTTTAAACGAATGGGTCAAGAGGTAATACTTATTTCTTACTCATTATATACGATACCACTATAAGATAAGTTGTAGTTGACTTATGTAGTGAAGGAAAAAGTTAAGTTTTAGTTGATTAATTTCATTATGAAATTTACGAGTCCTTTTCTAAATTGTTTTAGGATAAGAGTAGATAAGGGCAAGACTCCTCAGTAGGGTCTGCTGTATATGAGGTGAGTAACCCTGCATTTAAAGTGGAGATTTAACTCCACGGATTTCAAAGAAGTTTTGAGTTCAAGTCATAAAAAGTATTTGAATATCGAATTTAGTTTTCATACGCCTTCTGTTTTAAATTACTCTGTTCAGATAACAGATTTACTTGCAGTTTCCTTTAAATATGCCTTAGCATGTTTGAGTTTTTTTTAAATTGTAAAATCTCTGAGATATATTCTGAATTCGTATATTCTGAGAATTAAAAGTTCTATTATAAAGTTGTATACTTTGTGTTTGAATACTCTTAAATAGTATTTATGAGAAGAAGTCATGAGATAAAAGTAGTTTCTTGAAATACAAGATAATTGTGCATGAGCACGAGACAGGGTATTGGGGTTTGCAAGGGACTCCATTATCCTGTGGAGCTGACAAGCTTTTGGGTTCTACAGAATTCAATGGATTGTCAAATGCCTGGTAGCAGGATCTAATCCCACAGGCAAAGATATATCTCGACGAGAGTAAAACGGGAGTCTGGTTCGAAACAGATTCCAAGAGTTAAAGTGAGAAGAAGAGATAATTGAAAATGAAAGAAGATTTTAAATCCTCATTTTCATATTTACATGTTTAGCTTGAGCACTTTACATGTTTCAGAGTTATGAGTTTTATGGAATGCATATATTTTGTATTCAGAGTTACAAGTGTTATATGAAAAAGCATATGTTAGCTTGAATATTTTAAATGTTTCAAAGCTATGAGTTTTATGAATGCTTATATTCTGTGTTCAAAAGATACGAATAATTGACAGTGATTGATTTATAAACCTTTATGAGCTAAAACCACTGTTGATTGAAACCCCATGACGAATATTGGAATTGCTCACAAGCTTAGATTAGCTTACCCGGACTTTGTTCGGACCCCCCTTTCAGGTGACTGATGATGGTTGAGATGGAAGAGGGTGCCTTGACTAGCTTTTGGAGACCAGCACTTAGATAGGTTCTGTTAGAAGACTCTACAAGCTTTAATAGTGTTTTGTACTAAAACAATATAATGTAATTTGTATAACCCTACGGGGTAACTGATGTAGATGGTTATGTAATATAAGTCTGTAATATTTTAGTTATGCTTTGATTGTATAACCATGTGTATGCATATGAGTAGAGCGGCAATACCAGGCGGAGTGCTTAAATTTTAAATGAGAAAAGAAAAAGTTTTCATGTTTCCGCAAAAACACAGGTTGCACCGCCGTCCGATACCGCTGCTCACAGGACCGTTCCGCCCAATGGCTCCCAGGTTTGAGGGTGGTGGGTCGCGATACGGGGATCCGCATAGGGTGGATTTCAGGTCGTGACAACTTAGACACAAATCGGGGATCTCGGTCGGATACAATGTGTCACATCCCCCTTACCCACCCTGTGCGGATTAGGGGCATGCAACCGGCCAGTTAGGCACCCATCGGGTTTTTTTTTTTTGAAATCAAAATGCCGACGGTAATCCTAACCACAGGCCATTCATCAGTAACATCCAAGTACAATGCATTCAATTAATATAAGTTGCAGCGGAACTAAGGGAATGCATAACACCTTGGCAGAGCCATTAATACATCCATGGTTAACTATTACATCATTGTCCTACAAAAGATGCTAGTCTTAGGTTTCAGTACATCATATTCAAAAATGGAGTTAGGTACAAAAATGGCTAATTCATGGATTCTTCAAAATAGTGCTTCGGGTCTCCAACCCGCTAATCTCGGTCGCTAGGTCCATCACCTGAAAAATGTTAGGGAAGGGGTGAGCTTTAAAAAGCCCAGTGAGTAACACGGGTCCCCTGTCATGGGTTTCAAACCATTGTTGTTTATAAAACAGGTGGTCGGATCAGACATTTTAGAGGATATAGTTAAATCCGTATATTTGAACAATATTTAAAACAAGAATACAGTCAAAACATCATAGCAACAGAACAGTTCAATAATGAGCAGAGCAGAACAGTATAACAGGATAACCGTACAGTATGCACACTTTAAATAGTGCAATATGCTCATACAGAGTTCAAGACTGAATTTGGTACCATGAGTCAGTAGTTCTTTTAGTAAAAACAAGGATAATTTCATTTCAATACGGAACAGTGAAATCGGACAGGGTAAAATTTAGTCATGCATTGAGTAAAAGCATGGAAGACAGTATATCAGTAGGGACAGTACAGTACAGTATAAAAAAAATACAATAACTAGACGGTGTACTTATACACCAATTCAGGAGTCTAGGTTACTCACCTTGTGCGGTAACGGGATTTAACTGAGAAGCCTTTCTCTTCTTCTTATCCTTCTTTATCCTAGAAAATTTATGAACATTTCGTAAATCTCACATGAATCTTAACTTGGTTTATTTTAATTCAAAATTCAACCTGAGTTAGACTATCTCGCTGTCTATGTGTTTTTATGATAATTGAAATTCACCTTTGCACCCACTCTTTCAGGGTTTCCGTGTCTTCCTGTTTCTTTAGTTTGGCCTCCGCGACCATTTCCTTGGTACGCATCTTGTATATAAACGGTCGCACAGAGACTACCTCAGTCGTTTTGGCTATCCTTATGTTCCGTTCGATAATCTTTTGTTGCCATAAGAGTTGTCGCATGAACTCCTGTTGCTTCTTGTCAGCTAGTCTTTCGGCTTTAGACATAATGGTAAATTTCTTGTTTTTCCCTTCCATGACCGGTTTGAGTTTTTACCCTATAGCATGATCCAAGAAGTCAGGATGTGTACTACTTCTAGGCAGTCCGGTCATGAAATTATTTAAGCTTTCATTGGGTTAGTTCTTAGTTCATTCGGATGTTATCTAACTTGATACAGGGCTAGGGGTATTTTGGTCATTTCACAGTTGTGGAGTTTCGTCTCCGATTCGTCATCCAATCATGTGTATAGTCCCCTACGTGTCGGGGTTTCTATTGTTTTCAGTTTCGTCTCAATCGGACTTTGTTTGGGTTCTAAACAATGTCAGGGGCAATTTGGTAATTTCGTGTGTTGTATTTTTCGGTACTTTATTTGCTAATACGGACCTCACCGTTGAGTCCGGAATGTCTGACATAGTCAAAATAGACTATCTTTTAGTTGTATTTGGGTTCGAGTATCATCAGGGGTAGTATGGTCATTTACTCCTGCGTGTTTGTATTTTTTGGGACTTAATTACTCAAATCGGACTCCACCATTGAGTCCGGAATGGTTGAAATAGTGAAAATACACTATTCATTTGACTTATTTGGACTTTATTTGACCTATTTATGACCTAGGGGTAATTTGGTCATTTTTATCTAATTAATAAATTAATTAAATAAATTAATTTATTATTTATTAAATTATCAGGGGTATAAATGAAATAAAATATCAGAATCTGGGCCACAGTGTAATATTTCGGAACTGTTGGGGGTTGGTTTGCAATTTTCCAAAAGTTTGAACTGAACCAAAGGGTTCAGCCCTTAAGCAAGTGAACCGGACCGGTTCAATCCGGTCTTGACCGGTTCAGGGTAATGTGCTGACGTCAGGCTGACGTCAGCCCTAAAATTCAAAATTTTAAAATCAGTTAACAGAACGACGCAGTTTTGATTTATGGGTTTTATCCGTTTCTCGGTCGGGTCGGAGCCCGACCCGCAAACCCGATCCATGACCAGGTTACTGTTCATCGTCTTCACCCGTCTAGGGCCACTGTTGCCCTAGAAATTTCAGAAATTTCTCTTCCAATTTCGTGGGGTTTTATGCATCGATTTTCACTGGTTTTTGTTCTAAAAGACTCCTGGGTGTAAGACCATTCGTTTGGCATCGGTTTCAAGCATCAAACTCAACGACGGGGGACTGTTCTAGCCGATTATCGTGGGAGTTACAGTCGGTCCATACGGCCTGGTTTCTTGACCATTTTGCACGGGGTTTGGTCCTCCGTGACCCTCTTCACATGGGCTTCAATTCCCCATCGTTCAATCTCGATTTAGTGGTCAAACGTTGCGAGTTGATTTTTGGGCCGAAAAGGATAATGTCGATTTTGAGGGCTTAAACCTAGGTATTGAGGTCGCGGTCTAGGGTTTTTGTGATCCTAGGAAGGTCTATTTTACGTCCCAAGTAACTAAAACAAGTTCGGAGCAGGTTGAACTAGACCCATTCAGTCAAGGTCCTCTAATGGCGGATTTCACTGTTTCCATGGTTTGGGGCAGTTCTGATGGTTCAAATGTGAGCATTCAATCCAGATTTTATGGTTTAAACATGATACATGCGTTAAAAATCCTAAAAACATCAAAACAGTAGCCGAAATTTCCAAAGAGAAGTTCAAGGTTTTTGGATGACTTACCTTCAAACAGTGGTCTCCTCACTGGTTTAGGTTCAAACAGAAACTCCAACAGGTTGCTTTGATCCCTCCGTGCAGTCCCAGATCTTAGCTCCCTTCTATTGCTTCTTCAATGGATCACCAATGCACACACAAGGTCTCACTTTCTCTCTCTAGATTCTCTCCCTTTCTCTCTAACCCACACTCTCTCTAAAACAGTAGACTGCCCTCAATACAGATCTGGTCTCATGGAGATTGTATATCAAAAAATCAGATTTCTTTTCTTGATGTTTCATCTCCCCCAAGTGCATGATGGGTTTGCATGCAATTTGGTTGGGAGGAGATGTAATCATGGTGGAATAGGCATGATGGCTAGGGCTTAGGGTGATGCATGCTGAGGTGTTGCATGCATGTCCATTGGTCACTTTGGGGAGAGGCCAAATCTGATTACTAATTAAATATATATCTTTGCATATATATGCACAAAGGTGCTCTTAGCTTAGTTGGTAAATTTTTGGTAAACTAAATTTTGCCTAGTTTGGTCAAGGGATCAAATCCTCTTGGCCACATTTTTGGTCTTTTTTCCATATTTCGGGCTTAGGCCCTGTTTGGCTGCGCATTAATGCAGTTTCACTGTTTTCTTCCTAACTTTCAATCTGTAGCTTAATTTTCGACGCGGTTTCCTTCAGTCAACTCCTAGTTAGGTTAGCTTCAGTGTCTAAGGGTTCAGTGACAGTAATCAGTTTCTCAAAATTTTTAACATTTGCTAACATGGGTTTGATCAGTATTAAACAGTTGAATTTAAACAGTTAAATGCCAGATCAGATTTCAAAAAAAAGTTTTCATTACATAGTTTAATAATTAAGTCTGGGGTGTTACACAATGGACACTAGGACTCCATGTAATCGAACGATCTCCCTGATATAAAGCATGGTTAGTCAGTCTAAAGTCTAAGTACTCCAGGAGCACTTAGGCAATCTTGATACAAAATCCATTGTAATGTGCTCCTATTTCCACTCTATTGGCAGTGACTGTAAGAGTCCTCCTGGCTTCTAGTGCTCAACCTTGATCCGCTGACACTCTATACATCATACAATGTGTTCAGCTATGTCATTCTTCATCCTTGACCACCAATAAGTGCTCCTCATATTGTGGTACATTTTTGTATTTCCTGGGTGTATAGTGAATCTAGAACTATGTGCCTCATCAAGAATCTCTTTCCTGATCTCGGGTACATCTGGCACGCAGATCATATCATGATAATACAACACCCCATCTCATATAAAGAAATTTGTATTCCCTCCAGTCTCGGCCTCTTGACGAAGCTTAACTAACTTGCTATCGTGAGCTTGCAATTCCTTGATCTTGTCAACAATCGTAAGACCGATTGTGACGTTAACACACATTGCCCTTGAACCTGGCAAAATTACCTCAACGTCCATGGCCTCTAAATCTTGTAATAGCTTTTCCTGTGTAGTCAACAGGTAAGCAAGACTCCCTGATGACTTCCTGCTAAAAGCATCCGCTACTACATTCATCTTCCCTCGATGGTACTGTATACTGAGCTCATAGTTTTCACGACCCCGAATCCAGCCTCTGTGGATTAAGAATCGTGATCGCCACCCTTCGGCTCGTGGGCCGTTGAGTGAGGCTCAAGTACGCAACGGTGCCAAATGGCGGTGCGGTGTGTCTAGGATTGGCAATTGCGGAAGCGTGAAAAACTTTTTCTTCTCGCACGCTCGCCTTGTACCGTCGCTTCTTCTTCTTCTTCAGAGCGGTATACAATTAATATTCATTCAGAACATACTAAATTTTTTTAAAGTTATACATATTACATATCCGATTGCCCCTCGGGGTTTAAGTACATATTTGTCCAAAATTACTACAACAAAATTGACCAACTATGGGTCCTAATATTTGAAAAATTCCTTGTTCATAGTGGAGCAGCTAATCACCAGTCCTTAGATTGGGCAAGGCTCCCATTCATCATTGTTACCTGAAAAATGTTAGGGGAATGGGGTGAGCTTCAATAAGCCGAGTGAGTAATTCTAGTACTTTGTCATGGGTTTCAATTGGTAGTGGGTTAGTTATAAGAGAAGGTTCATATAAACATACACTACCAATTGTACATATACTTCAGATACAGAAAATAGAATTCTTCTAAAAAGATAGCGTGAAGCATACAAGGCAATCAAGCTAGGCACTTATTTCAATGATCGCAGAATACAAGAATTCTTCAAATTACGTAGCATGATGCATTTTTAAAGCATTCAATAAAGCATTTAATATACAACAAACTTTATAAAGATGTGTAGAGTGGCCATTTGAAGACCAAGGAAATAATTTGAAATCCTTTCCATGAAAATAGGAGGATGCAAATTTCTTCTTTTTCAAAATTTCAAAGGGTTATATAAAAACCTGTTTCAGATAAATGGGGGTTTAAAACCTGCCACCATTTCTGAAAACATTTTTATCTTCACTTTTTAACTAGAGGATCCGTTTCGAACCAGACCCTAATTTTACTTAAAAGAGATCTCATGCCTGGGGGATAAACCTTCTACTAGACGTCTACGAGATTGAGAACCCAACGGGAGCTCAATGGTTTTTGATGCTTATGCATCATTATCTCGTAAAAACTTAGCTTCTTCAAGAAATGTTTTTTATGAGCATTTAAAAAAAAAACATGACTTTTCAAATAGATGCTTTTCATGAGTATAAAAATATGGCTTCAATAAAAAGAATGAATTTTCTTGAGTATTTAAAACATGGACAATTTGGTTGAGTTTTTAAATACTTGGAGGACAAGACTTGAATCATTAAGCATTTTTTTGAGAGGCATTTAATAAAATTGAGGTTTACATGGACATGCAGAAATAAACGTACCAACTGTCAGCAATATCAAGAAGTGAATTTTGCATGCCATGTTAGGATTTATAAATAAAACGACAGTACATTTGAAATATAAAGCATATAAATACGAGAATTTAAATTTAGAAGTATTGCAGATATTTTCATAAAAACACTTTAGAATATTTGAACATCGAATTTCTTTAGAATCCATGGAGATTAAAAACTTCCACTTCAAAGTACAGGATTACTCACCTTGCTTCCCCTGGGTGAACACTACTGGTGGGCCTTCCCTTTTCCTTTGTAGCTCCTAAGAAAATTATAAAGAACTCATTAACTTCTCATTTACTTCAAATTATCTCTTGTCGATGCTCTTTCATTTAATTTCAGACCCAACATATCCTAATCTCCTAGAATTTGTCTTATCAGTCTATTGTGGTAATTAAATAAATTTTATTTTCATGTGACTTATTTTTTTGTACTTATTTTGGTATTGTGGACCTCACCGTTGGGTTTGGAACGTCGAAGAAAGTCAATTTAGACCTTTTCGACTTTTTATTTGGCTTCGGGCACATTAGGGGCAATTTGGTAATTTATTATTCTTGCCCTGGGCCTATCGTGGTCCTCAGAATATTCCACTTATCTTATAAATAAATTTCTAAGTCTTTTAGATTTCATTTGGTATCTACTTTTAGTCATAAGGACATATTGGTCATTTTTTATTTTATGCGTTGACTGTTCCGGAATCTTATTTAACTCCTAAATTTTCAGAAGTATGCTTATGACAGTTAATTTTTGGCCTTTACTTGTATTTCTCATACTCAAGGTGTAATACCCCCAAAATCCGACATAATCTAGACTGTATTCCGACTTAAGGAAAATAGACTATTTGACGTTAATAAATTGAAATAGTGCAAAATACGGTAAGCTGTAATAGAATTTAGTATTCTCAGATATAGAATGACATATGCTAGGGAAATTAATTAACCCAGTCGACCGAGTACCAAAATAAATAAATGAGATTGATACTAATGATTAATTATGAAGAATTATGTGAAAATTACGATACCGAGTCTCAGTTTTAAGGGAGATTCTATATTATTTCATAAATTAATATTTTATGAAATAAAATATTAATACGGTAAAATATAAAATATACCTATATATGAAATAAATATGGCCATGATATATACATTGTACATGAATAAAATATATAATATACATGTCACAAAAATATATAATAGATAATATATAAAAATATGTTAGTATATGTTATATGTTGAAGCTTCAAAGGAAGCTACTGGAAACCGAAATAAGAAAGGAAACGAATAGAGGCAGTATGGTGGGAAATTTCTAGAAAAAGGGCTACTCTACCAGTCACGTGCATATCTAAGAACATATGTAATATGTATATTATATAAATATATATATTAAAGTAGGAGAAGCTTCTTGAAGAAGCTGCAGAAACCGACCAAGAAAAACAATAGAAGCAGCTAGAATGAGAGGGGAAGTCGGTGAAACAGGGGGATTGCACTGACGGTGTATATATGTATGGCGGTGTAGCATTGCAGAGGAGGATTCTGTATATATATATATATATATATTTGTTTGTGGTTTGAATTGAGAGAGAGAGAGGAATTGCAGAAGGTAAGGAAATAGCAGGAAGCGGAGTTGCTGTTGTAGTAGCGATCGGAGCTGCTGTTGTAGTAGCGATCGGAGCTGCTATTGCAGCACCTGCTGCGGCAGTTATGGAGGCAACAGATGGTCGACTGCCCTGTTTTTTTTATGGTCTCTGTCGGGGCTTAGTTGGTGATACTATGGAGTCGAAATAAATTGGGCAAAGGGGACGTAAGAGAGAGAGAAACCTGGGCTTGTGGGTTATGGTTTATTCGTTGATTTTGGGCACTTCTTTTGCTGAAAAAGAGCTCTCAATTCAGGCCATGGAGGCGTCGTAATTGAAGGCGTAGCTGCACATAAATTCGTTGCGTAGTGGTTTGTCATGGAATTCAAAATATTGAAGCTGGCTGTTCGGGTTTGAAGCAGATTGATAGAAGCAGCAGGTATCTATGGATGTATATGGGTAGCGTGCAGCAGTTATATATATGTATGTATATGCGTGTGTGCGTATAGGTGTAGCGTTGTTGATTTGGGGCACCACGAAATTGACGGAAGGGCAGAGTGAAGTAGTTTGCGGCAAAGGGGAATTACGTTGGGTGTATGTAGGTGCAGCAGTTATGTGGATATATTTATATATATATATATATGTGGGTGTATTGATTGTTGGAGGAAAAAGACATCCGCCTTAGAAATTGTATGGACATTACTTATGATCAAGGAGATTCTACGCAAAAGGAAGTTGAGAACAGGAGTTCCAAGCGGGGGCTGATGTGAGCATGATTGGTCCATTCGGTGTTGGGTTCTACTCTGCTTATCTTGTTGCTGGGAAGGCTATTGTGACAACGAAGCACAGCGATGATGAGCAGTATATTTGGGAATCTCAAGCTGGTGGATCATTCACTGTCACAAGGGATTTTCCATGGTGCTTGGATGGAGCCTAATTAGAGGCGTGAGATAGAATCTAGTGGAGATTGAAGTCACAACAGGAGAAAGGAAATTGTAGCAGCATGTTGGAAGTCACCAGATGAACTATCAAGCCCACTTGATTCTGTTGATGACACTAAATCAGTTCCATTACGACTGGAATAGAATTCCTGCACAAGGAAAATCCGGTAGCAGATAAAGATGATATATTGAGTGTTGGATGGTTTTGGGCTTCAATCTCATTGACTGGTGGAGGTGGATTAGGTAGGATCCAAGTCTGGCAATTACTGACCTATCCATTCCAAGCAGAGAGCTAGGCCATGTTGCTTCAGCGAAGGTTCAGGCTGCTTCAGTTTTTCTGTTGTTTGAGGAGCTACCTGACCAAGATGTTATTTCTTGGACAACAACTACTTCTAGTTCCTCAAATAGTGGGCAGGTGAAGGAAGCAATTTGGTTGGTGATCAAGACAATGCAGTTCAACTAATGACAGAGCTACTGGTTCATATGATTCAGGTTTGGTAATTCAAAATCTGAAAGTACTAATGAGCGTGCGGGTTAGAGCTGAAAGGCAATCCCTTGGACACAATGAGACCAAGGAAGGTAAATTCAGTTTTATGCTCAGCAAAATTGTAATGCTATGAATAAGATTGAATAGGTGCTTGATAGATAACGATAGAGTCTAGATAACTTATCTTATGACCCTAATAGCTATTAAGCTTAATTAAAGAATATAATAGTCTCAGTTGAAACCTAGTGAGAGGGTAATAGGCCATTAGACTATCTTAGGTGATATTGATAGATGCCCAATATGAGGAATAATACATGAATGGTTAAATTCTGATCTGTCTGTAATTAATGATGATTATTCAGGATGATGATTATTGAGGATATGCATGGAGGTACCTAATGCATCTGGGGAATATCTGTGAATGGACATAAGCATAAGTTTGTGAGTAACTCAGACTCCTGATTTGGTGTATATTTTCTGTATATTATACTGCTTTATATGCTGAACTGTTTTATACACTGTACCGTTTTAATGCATATGCTTTCATGCATACTCGTTGTATTGCATTATTTATGGCATGATTCTGTTCTATCTTGCCTTCTAATATATCCTGTTGATTCTGTTCGGGTTTGTTGTTCTGTTACCCTTCCTTGGAGTCTGGTTTGATTTTATTTTGTTTTGTTGTATCTTACTCTAGGCCCACCACAAGATTGAGTGGTTTTATGCCAGAGTCTGACCCAGAGGGTAGAGGCCCCACGAGTCGTCTGCTTATGGGTAGCTGGGAAAGACTTATCTGTATGATTGGCATTCTGTTCTGTTTCTGTCCCGCTCAGTTCTGTTCTGTTCCGCTCTGATACTGACCCCAAGCGGAAATGTGCTATGGGGACGCAGGCCCTCCATGTGTGTGGGTGGGTGACTGACGGATTATCTTGTGCGACATCCCACATTTCTGGGGAAGGTTCAGGCACATTTGTTGGTATGCCTTTGATTGATTGGTACTCTGTTCTGATCCGTTCTATTCTGCTCTGTTCTGTTCTGATTTGTTTGATCTGTCTGCTCTGATCTGATTTGTTTGATCTGCGTTCGTTCTACTTGAGTTGCATTGTTCTATCTGAGCTACATTTGAGCATGCATATAGATATGAACTGGTTTTGAAACCCAAGGCAGGAACTTATGTTACTCACTGAGCTTGTTTAAGCTCATTCCATTTACTTAACATTTTTCAGGATATATCTCCATTGGATTAGAAAGCACAAGGACATGTCGCTAGTGGACTAAGAGGCATCCCCAAGTGAGGATCTGATGGCAATAATATGTGGAGACGTGGGTTCTGATGGATTGACTCTGGCTATTCGGGTGAGTGTGATGATATAGTTGACTTTATTCATGTACAATAAATATGTAGGGACATGGCTCATGGTAATGGTACTCTAGAGAAATTTGATATGCTCTGTGTAATATATCTGTTATATACGTACTCTGTGGTTAGAGTTATATGTGTCTAATTATAGACTTGCTCTATGGTACATAGTTATGTGGTATATAGTTGAGTTGCATTCTCAAGATAAAAAGGTTTTAATTTTCGCTATTCTGACCCTACATTTGGAATGCAATTCATCGTAAGGTTCAGAAGATTACCTTTGGTTGGTCACATTGTCAGTCGAAGACTGGCAAGGCGGCTAACTAGCATCACATCTTGGGCATCTGCGTAGGGTGGGGTGCGGGATGTGACACAAGGGTATTTTGGTCATTTATATTTTATGAAATTCTGACCCCGAATCATTATTTAGTCATATATAGAAGTTCACAATTATTTGGGCTTCTGTTGGTATCAATTTCGTCCAATTTGGACTTCATTTGGGTTTCATATTGTATTAGGAGCATTTTGGTAATTTTACATCTTATGGTAGGACCACCCCGGAGTCCCCTGGACGTCCAATCTAACATTTCTATTGTGTTTAGAATGCCCAAAAATGGTAAGATAGCCTTTCTCGGATCTCAATTTGGACTTTATTTGCTTCCTTTATGGCCCAAGGGTGAAATAGTCATTTTATCCTATTTATAAAATAATTAATTTAATTATTTAATTATTAAATTATTTTTCTAGGGGTATATGTGAAAGAATTTTCCAAATCTTGGGTCAGAACTGAATTTTGTAGGACTATTGGGCTCAAAGTGCAGCTAAGCAAAGTTTTAGTTTTCCTTTATTTAATTAAATTACTGAACTAGTGGGTTTTTGGGTTAAAACCTAAACCAGTCTAGTAAGCCTTTGAACCAACCAGTTCAGGTTATGGCAGAGAACCGGAATAGCACAGCTAAGATACACACCTTATCCACGTTTTAGGTATACTGCTATTCTAATTTTAATTTATTACTCTTGCATCCAAACAGCCAACATTTTTATTTAAAAGAAATAAAACGACTCCAAATGGCGCCATTCCAATAATGCGGTGGTTAACCTGCAAGCTGACACGTGTCCATGTCGACACAGCCGGTTTGAGCGAGTTGAGCGAGTCGACTCAGTCAACTCGTCGTCTTCCTCATCGCGTAGGGCTACTGCAGCTTTGAAACCCTAGAATTTCAGATACTGTTTCGTTGGAATTTACTTGTCCATTTACATTTTTTTAAATTCTACATGGATTCTAGAAGTTTAAGCTTTCATTTCACATTAGTTTAATGGCTTGAATCGAACGCTAATGATCGTTCAAGCCTCACCACTGTGGTTCTGAAATCTAGGTCATGTGAGTTTGTTTCTCTACCACTTCAGGTGAAATCTCTTCCATTTTGTTCCTTATTTTATGGGCTTTCAATCCTGGTTCTTGAATCCAAGCTTCGTGCTCAATTCATGGTTTTGCCATTTTTGGCCAGTTCTACAACTCGGTATTTCATGGCTCTTTTTAGGGCCAATTGATCGGGTCTCATTGTTTTTGTGGACTATTTTACATCTATTTTAGGTTTTAACTTATAGTTTTAAGTATTGTTCACTTTGGTTTCTGGGTGAAATTTCTTTAAACTCCATCAATAGCGGATCATAGAGTTTTTGATTTTCAAGTCCCTAAACTCCTCTATTATGTTTCCAACATGTTAGATTCATCACAATAGGGCCATGCATGCATAAAAAAATACTCTAAACAGTTGTATACCTGTATAAATTTTAGAGAGAGAAAAAAATAGGTTGGGTGATTTTACCTTAACAATGGCACTTCCCTCTCCTTATTTTGCTTCTAACTCTTTTCTAAGGCATCTAGGGTCAGGTTAGGATAGCCATGCTGTCACGACCCGAAACCCACCCTGTGCGGATCTCGCATCGCGACTGCCACCCTCAGGCTCGGGGACCTTAAGGCGAAGGCTCGCATAAGCAGCGGTATCGAATAGATGTGCAACATGTGATTGCGGAAGCATGAAAAACTTTTTCCTTTTCTTTTCATAGTTTTAAATTACGCACATCCGTTCGGTACTGTCGCTCTTTACATAGCATACATGATTTACCATTCAGAGTATAACTAAAAGTTTTAAGACTTTATAAACAATACATGTTTGATTGCCCCGTGGGGCTTATACATAACAGGGTACCACTTTACTAATACAAGATTTCATACTTAATGTTCATAGTGCTAGACAAAAACTACTTGAACATAACTTCCAAAAACGGCAGATTCTTCATCATCATCTTCTAATCCAAACTGCCCTTAATCACCTGAAAGGGGGATCCGAACAAAGTCCGGGTAAGCTAATCTAAGCTTGTGAGCAATTCCAGTATTCGTCATGGGGTTTCAATTAGCAGTGGTGAAAATGAGGGTAAAAACTTGCTTCCATTTTCAAACTCATTGTCATCTTATCTCTTTCATTAATGGAATCCGTTTTGAACCAGACTCCCAATTTGCTTATAAGTGAAGATATCTTATTGCCTGGGGGATTAGATCCTGCTACCGGGTATTTCACATGACAGGTCAAATGAGTTCCGTAGAAACCCAAAATCCTGACTATGTGGCTTTTTGACAGGTCAAGTGAGTTCCGAAGAAACCCAAAATCCTGCCTGTGTGCTTATGCACTATTTATCTTGCATTTAAAATGCATTTAACATATGAGTATGTCAAATAGATATTTCTCATGAGTACTTTAAAACATAACATTCATAACTTCGTGATAAAAATTTGTATACTTGAAGTAGGCAAATTCAGAACAAGATTTGTATTTTAACTTAGACATGCTGAAAACACATTTTTAAGAAAACTATAAAGAAAACATTTACTAAGCATGTCACAATAGGGTTTATAAGAACAAGGATAATTTAAAACTGAAATCATGTAATATATCGAATTTGGAATTTAAATACTTTGTATCTTTTGAACTTAAAATCTTTTCAAATCCATGGAGTCAAATCTCCACTTCAAATACATGATTACTCACCTTGGTCCTTTAGGGTTAGTGCTAATAATACACTTTCTCACTTTCCTTGTAGTTCCTAAGAACAATTTATAAACATCTCATCAACTTCAAATTCATTGTAATATCATCTCGATATTCCTTAACTTATGCTTAAATCGTATTAGATCCTAAAATGATTTCATCATTTCATATGTACTTAACTTAACTCGTACTCTTAACCTATGACACAATTTAATGTGTTAGGAATTGAATTCATTTCAATTTATACTCTTCTGGTGGCTCCATTAACTTTAAATTAAATTTATTTATTTCACATGTTCACGTGTCATGTCTTTTCATAATTCATTTCCTCATATATGCCTTAGATTAGTACTTTGGCGTTACTTTAATTTATAGTCATCTTACGGATGCTATTCATCAAATTTTATGTCTTTTTATTTTTGACATCTCTTTTGGTCAAATAGATTCTACCATTGAGTCCGGAGCGTCGAAGAAAGTCAGTTTAGGCTTTCCTAAAAGTTATTTTGGACTTTTGTATGCAAAAGGACAAAATGGTCATTTATCGTTTTACGTCTCACATTTTTTCATACTTCGTTTCGTAATTTGGACCTCACCATTGGACTTAGAAGGTCCGAGATAGTAAGAATATACTAATAATTTGTTTTTTTTGAACAAGGGGTATTTTGGTCATTTACCCCTTTACGTGTCATATTTTTTGGGGTCCCGTCTCATAAAATGGACCTTGTCATTGGTCTTAGAATATCCAAAATAGTTAAAATTCACTATTCATATGTTCAATTTGGATTTCATTTGCTCTATTTATGACCCTAGGGGCAAAATAGTAATTTAACTTTATTTTATTAAATAATTATTTAATTATTTTTCCAGGGATCTAATTGCATAAAATTTCCCTCAGTTGGGCCACAATAGAATTTCTTAGAAATTCTGGGGTCAATCCGTAAATAACAAAAGCTTTGGTTTATTTAATTTTTCATAACTTAGAAAACCAGTGGATTTAGGTCACACATAAGTGAACCGGTTCGGTCTCCCATTGAACCAATCGGTCTGGTCGGTTTTATACGTGATGCTGACATCATGATGACGTCAACCCTAATGTTTTTATTTTAAAACATAACACCTCAAAACGACACCGTCCAACTTAACCTTTTTTTGCGATGGGTCGGTTTTCGACCCAAACCCGATTTCACCCAAAACCCGAATCGTCACTATTCATCTTCTCCCCCATTTCTTCCCCAGTGTTGCCCTAGTTGCAAGTTTTCATGTTTTTCATTTTCGTGAATTTTTGCTTGATCATTCGCCACTGTTTTCATTTAAAATGTTCCTAAGACATCACCAATCGGTTTGGCATTCATTTTGGAGTTCAAAATGAACTCAGTTGTTCGATTTAAACCTTGATAATCCGAACTAAAATTCGGTCGTAAATGCTCATTTCTGAGCCAAAACCCTTGTTGTTTGATCCGTTGTGATCCATTTCTTATGTAGTTTCATTTTCCATTCATAAAGGTAGGTTTAACATCGATTTTAAGGTATTGGGTTTCAAACCCGTAACCTGCAAGTTAATTTTTGGAGGTCATTTCTTGGGTTCTGTGATCACGTAGTAGGGTTTTTAGAACCCTCTTAGTCTTTGTTTGAAGTTTTGGTAAGCCAAAACCAGTTTGGTGGAAGTTGGTGCAGACCTGCTTCAAGCAAGGTCTTCAATGGCCGTAGCTTCTGGGTTGGATGTTTTTAACCGTTTTTAAGCTTAGATTTCATGCTTAAATGAATCTAAACATGTTCTACATATCACATATACAAAATGAAGGCTTAAAACAGTTTATACATAGGAAAATTCTAGAGAGAGAAAAATGATAGTTTCATGTATTATCACCTTTCTCCTTCGGTTTCTCTCCTCTTTTCCCTTTGCTTTCCACCTCTGAGTACCCCAGAACTTTCCATCTCTCTCTTTCTCTCCTTTTCGTGTGTATTCAATGTGTATGTATGTATATAAGTATACCCATGCTCATTTTCTGATTTCCCACCAACTAGCTTACCCTGTTGCTTGCTGCAGTATCCCTAGAGGGGTGTCCTCCTACTGTTTTGGGGCAGGTGCATTCAATTAGCCGTGTGTGTGTGTGGTGTTTTGTATATATATACATTATATACATCATATATTAGCACCACCAACCCACACTTCTCCCAACTACTCACTGAATCACCCTACACCTCCTACTGTTTGCCTTTCATTTCTCCATGCATATATATTATACACACAGCCGTCCCATACATATATATTTATATTATATTTATTTTATTTTATTTTTTCCTATATCCAAGTATTACATGTATATATATAATTATACATATATAAATACTTATACATGCTTGGTCACATAATACACTTTTATGAGTGTATTTTTTTATTTATTTTAATTAATCATCAATTTCATAAACTTAATTAATTATTTATTTTAAATTAATTAATTGTTTTCCTTAAGTGTAGATATCTTTACAGTTATTTTTCATATCTCAAAATGCGTGCCTGAATCTCATACTTGTATCGATGACTGGCGGTTAACGTGAAAACATATACTTACCACGAACCAACAGGTTAGTGATTGCAACGAAAGTGATGTACAATCGTTCTGAGTTTTCAGGACAATTACTAAAAGTCCACTGCGTCGAGGTCGGAACCGACCCCGTTACTCAAGGTCTCGATAACCAATTTATAACCCACGACTCGATGATCCCATATTCAGGTCGGGGTGTTACACATGCAACGTTCCTCCTTCATATTTTTCTTCTTCTTCTTCTTCTTCTCCCTTCACTTTCTCTCTCTACTTTCTCTCTCTACCCGAGCACACACTTACACAAATTTGATTTTCCTCTAAGTCCTCACAGCACACGCAACACATAATTATATAACATATATTTTAAATAATGTTTTATTTTAAAAATACTTCTTTTGGTTGCATGAATGGCCATTGGCCAATTTGGGAGGTAGGGCCTTGTTATTTTATACATATATACTTATAATTTGCAATATAAGACACAAAAAGTGGGCAGTCCAAGTGGTATTCTTTTTGGGCTTTAAAACTTTGCCTATTTTTAGGTCAAGGGTTTAAAACCCCTTGGCCTCACTTTTTAGTTCATTTTTGCTATTTCCCCCCTCCCCCTTTTATGCCTTGTTTGGCATTTTGATTTATTTTAAAATTTTGTCAATATTCTCTTCTTGCATTTTCTTCATGTATTTGAATTTATTATTTGCTTCTTCATGAAATTGTAGTCTTAATTTTGGATTTATTTTTTCAGAGTTGACTTCATTATTTTAAGGTCTCGAAACTAGTTTTGGAATTATCCTTTGTTTCCTGATTGGATTTTTTTAATTGTTCTGTTAAGGATCACTAATTAATAATTAGTTACTCAATTATCAGTTTAATCGGGTCGGGGTGTTACATCCTCCCCTCCTTAAAAAGAGTTTTGTCCTCAAAACTCAACTACTCATATAACTTAACAGTGTTTACTCATATCACTCCTTGCTTCTAAATCGCTAACGTAAAATTTCTAATTGTTTATATCACATACCCGATTCATGTCTTTCAGTGGTCTAAGAATTTCCTCGATCAGGTTAGTTACATGATAAGGCGGCTGTTCCTCACTGGTAACAGAGGTCCTGATAGCATACTAGTGACTGTCAAAATCCTTCCTTGCTCTTTTAACCTTTTATCATCACAGTTATCCACCTTCATAGTCTGTCTTTGCTTCTAATCTTCAGGCTCTATTCCTTTTAATCTACCGCGGGTCTCATACCCTGCTTTCATATCAAATCATGTACTTCAGATTATTTACTTTTCCTACCGCGGGCTCATACCCCGCCTTCCTATCACGTACTTTAGAACACCTACTTCATGTTATTGCAGGTCTCATATCCTGCCTTCATATCACGTACTTCAAAACACCTACTTCATGTTATTGCGGGTCCCATACCTCGCCTTCCTATCACGTACTTCAGAACACTTACTTCATGTTAATGCAGGTCCCATACCTCGTATTCCTATCACGTACTTCAGAACACCTACTTCATGTTACTGCAGGTCCCTATATCCTGCCTTCCTATCACGTATTTCAGAACACTTACTTCATGTTACTATGGGTCCCATACCCCGCCTTCCTATCAAATCATGTACTTTACTTAGGTTTCTCTTAATAGCTCATTTGTTATTCTTCAATTTCTTAGGTAGCCTAAGACCTACCAAACTTATGGTCCTGTTGCTAGTCCTTCTAGTGCCACTTAATTCTTTTAAGTCAACCTAATGCTCTGATACCACTCTGTCACGACCCCCGAATCCGGCCTCTACGGATTAAGAATCGCAACCGCCACCCTTCGGCCCGTGGGCCGTCGAGTGAGGATCAAGTAAGCAACAGCGCCGGACGGCGGTGCGGTGTGGCCAGGATTGGCAATTGCGTAAGCGTGGAAAACTTTTTCTTTTCGCATGCCCGCTTGGTACCTTCGCTTCTTCTTCTTCTTCGGAGCGGTAAACAATTAATATACATTCAGAGCATACAAAATTTTTTTAAGGTTATACATATTACATATCCGATTGCCCCTCGGGGCTTAAGTACATATTTGTCCAAAATTACTACAACAAAATTGATTAACTATGGGTCCTAATATTTCAAAAAGTCTTTGTTCATAGTGGAGCTGCTAATCGCCAGTCCTTAGATTGGGCAAGGATCCCCTTCATCATTGTTACCTAAAAAATGTTAGGGGAATTGGGTGAGCTTCAACAAACCCAATGAGTAATTCTAGTACTTTGTCATGTGTTTTAACTAGTAGTGGGTTAGTTATAAGAGAAGGTTCATATAAACATATACTACCAATTGTACATATAGTTTAGATACAAAAAAAAGAATTCTTCAAAAAAGATAGCGTGAAGCATACAAGGCATTCAAGCTAGGCACTTATTTCAATGATCGCAGACTAGAAGAATGTTTCAAATCACGTAGCATGATGCATTTTTAAAGCATTCAATAAAGCATTTAATATGCAACAGACTTTATAAACATGTGTAGAGTGGCCATTTGAAGACCAAGGAAATAATTTGAAATCCTTTCCATGAAAATAGGAGGATGCAAATTTCTTCTTTTTCAAAACTTCAAAGGGTTATATAAAAACTCGTTTCAGATAAATGGGGGTTTAAAACCTGCTACCATTTCTGAAAACATTTTTATCTTTTCACTTTTTAACTAGAGTATCCGTTTCGAACCAGGCCCTAATTTTTACTTCAAAGAGATCTCATGCCGGGGAGATAAACCTTCTACTAGACATCTGCGATATTGAGAACCCGACAGGAGCTCAATAGTTTTTGATGCTTGTGCATCATTATCTTGCAAAAACTTAGCTTCTTCAAGAAATGCTTTTTATGAGCATTTAAAAAAAATATGGCTTTTCAAATAAATGCTTTTCATGAGTATAAAAATATGGCTTCGATAAAAAAATGAATTTTCTTGAGTATTTAAAACATGGACAATTTGGCTGAGTTTTTAAATACTTTGAGGACAATACGTGAATCATTAAGCATTTATTTTAAGAGGCATTTAATAAAATTGACGTTTACATGAACATACAGAAATAAACGTACCAACTGTCAGCAATATCAAGAAGTGAATTTTGCATGCTATGTTAGGATTTATAAATAAAACGACAGTACATTTGAAATATAAAGCTTATAAATACGAGAATTTAAATTTAGAAGTATTGCAGATATTTTCATAAAAACACTTTAGAATATTTGAACATCGTATTTCTTTAGAATCCATGGAGATTAAAAACCCCCACTTCAAAATACAGGATTACTCACCTTGCTCCCCACGGGTTAGCACTACTGGTGGGTCTTCCCTTTTCCTTTGTAGCTCCTAAGAAAATTATAAAGAATTCATCAACTTCTTATTTACTTCAAATTATCTCCGGTCGATGCTCTTTCATTTAATTTTAGACTCGACGTATGCTAATCTCCTAGAATTGGTCTTATCAGTCTATTATAGTAATTAAATAAATTTTATTTTCGCATGACTTATTTTTTCGTACTTATTTTGGTATTATGGACCTGACCGTTGGGTTTGGAATATCAAAGAAAGTCAATTTAAACCTTCCTCGGCATTTTATTTGGCTTCGGGCACATTAGGGGTAATTTGATAATTTATTATTCTTGCCCCGGACCTATCGTGGTCCTCAGAATATTTCACTTATCTTATATATAAATTTCGAAGTCTTTTAGACTTCATTTGGTATCTGCTTTTAATCATAAGGACATAATGGTCATTTTTTATTTTATGCGTTGACTGTTCCGGAGTCTTATTTAGCTCCTAAATTTTAAGAATTGTGCTTATGACAGTTCATTTTTGGCCTTTACTTGTATTTCTCACACTCAAAGATATTTTGGTCATTTATATTTCTAATTCTCTACTTAACAGTGTTTACTCATATCACTCCTTGCTTCTAAATCATTAATGTAAAATTTCTAATTCTTTATATCACATACCCGATTCATGTCTTTCAATGGTCTAAGAATTTCCTCAATCAGGTTGGATAAGTTAGCACTATGTGTTTCTCAGTTTCTTTAGTTACATGACAAGGCGGCCATTCCTCACCGGCAACAGAGGTCCTGATAGCACACTAGTGACTGTCAAAATTCTCCCTTGCTCTTTTAACCTTTTACCATCACAGTTATCCACCTTCATAGTCTATATTTGCTTCTAATCTTCAGGCTCTACTTCCTTTTAATCTACCGCGGGTCCCATACCCCGCCTTCATATCAGATCATGTACTTCAAATTATTTACTTTTCCTACCACGAGTCCCATACCCCGCCTTCCTATCACGTACTTCAGAACACTTACTTCATGTTACTGTGGATCCCATACTCCGCTTTTCTATCAAGTACTTCAGAACACTTACTTCATGTTACTGCAGGTCCCATACCCCGTCTTTCTAGCACGTACTTCAGAACACCTACTTCATGTTACTACGGGTCCCATACCTCGCCTTCTTATCAGATCATGTACTTTACCTAGGTTTCTCTTAATAACTCATTTGCTATTCTTCAATTTCTTAAGAGACCTACCTAAACTTATAGTCCTGTTACTAGTCCTTCTAGTGTCACTTAATTCTTTTAAGTCAACCTAGTGCTCTGATACCACTCTGTCACGACCCTAAATTTGGCCTCTACGGATTAAGAATCGCAACCACCACCCATCGGCCCGTGGGCCGTCGGGTGAGGCTCAAGTAAGCAACGGCGCCGGACGACGGTACGTTGTGGCCAGGATTGGCAATTACGGAAGCGCAAAAAGCTTTTTCTTTTCACACGCCCGCCCGATACCATCGTTTCTTCTTCTTCTTCGGAGCGGTAGACAATTAATATACATTCAGAACATACTAAAAAATTTTAAGGTTATACATATTACATATCCGATTGCCCCTCAGGGCTTAAGTACATATTTGTCCAAAATTACTACAACAAAATTGACCAACTATGGTGCTAATATTTTAAAAAGTCCTTGTTCATAATGGAGCTGCTAATCATCAGTCCTTAGATTGGGCAAGGCTCCCATTCAACATTGTTACCTGAAAAATGTTAGGGGAATGGAGTGAGCTTCAACAAGCCCAGTGAGTAATTCCAATACTTTGTAATGGGTTTCAACTGGTTGTGGGTTAGTTATAACTTCTGCTCCCTTAGCGTCTGCAGGACCTTCCTCAAATGCACCTCATGTTCCTCCTAGTTCTTAGAATAAACCAGAATATCATCGATAAATACGATTACAAAATTGACCAAGTACGGCTTGAATACCCTGTTCATTAAGTGTATGAATGCGGCTGGGGCATTAGACACTCCAAAAGGCATGAAAAAAAACTCGTAATGTCCATACCGAGTCCTAAATGTTGACTTTTGAATGTCTGTGGGCCTAACCTTCAACTGGTGGTAACCGGATCTCATATCAATCTTTGAGAACACCTGAGCCCCTTTTAGTTGGTCAACTAAATCATCTACTATGGGTAGTGGATACCTGTTTTTGATGGTAACCTTATTTAGTTCACGGTAGTCTATACATAGTCTCATGGTCCCATCCTTCTCCTTGACAAATAGTACCGGTGCACCCCATGGCGATGAACTGGGTCGTATGAAACCCTTGTCTAGTAGTTCCTATAGTTGGAGCTTTAACTCCTTCAGCTCAGCTGGGGCTATTCTGTAGGGTGTTTTAGATATTAGTGCTGTGCTTGGCAGTACATCGATGCTAAACTCAATCTCTCAGTCGACAAGCATCCTTGGAAGATCATCCAATAACACCTCAGGGAATTCCCTAGCAATAGGAATCTGCTCTAACACTGGTTACTGTGACTCGATGTCCTGGATGCTACACAAGAAACCATGGCACCCCTTGCGAAGTAAGCGTCTAGCCTGTATAGCAGAAACAAAATAAGGTGGAGCAACCACTCCGATCCCCTCAAACTCAACAGTTGGGAATCTGGGGCTTTGGATAAACACTCTCTTGGTCACACAATTTATCGTGGCATGGTTTGCAGTCAACCAATCCATTCCTAGAATAACGTCATACCCACAAATTTCTAATGGTATCAGATTGATGATGACTTGCATAATTTAGAATATTTTATCACTCATTAACTTTAAACTTTTGTCTAATTTTATTTATTTTCTGGTTAATTTTATTTAATTTTATCAGCATTTAAATTTTATTTTAGATTTGAACAAATTGAAGATTCGAATTTTAGCAGCCCATCATCTATGGACCCTCTCTAATTCAATGATGAGACACTTGAAAAAATAAAAGCCAAGAGAGATTTAGACACTAGACGTACGCTTGAGTGAGTATCAGATTAGGAGGATTTTTAATTCTCTTTCAAAAAAAATGAAAAAATAAAAAATAAAAAAAAAATAAAAAAGAAAGAAGAAGAGACGTGAGGTGCAAAACGTAAGGGGGGCGACTGACATGCAAAGGGGTATAAAAGTAAAAGAAGATCCTATTGTTTGTGGTGCTGACAGAGGAAACAAAAAAAGGAAAGCAACTGGGCAGAGTGGCGCACTTTTGCGCAAGGAAAGAGAAAAAGAAAAGAAAAAAAAAGAAGAAGAAGAAAAGGGGGGCAGCTGTGACGCAAAGCAGGGAAGCGGTGGCTGAGGGAGCAAAAGGAAGAAAAGAAGAAAAAGCCAAAAGCGACGCTGAACAGGGAAAGGAAAAAACCAGAAGCGGCGCAGAAAAAAGACAGGAAAGAAAAGAAAGACCAACGGCGACTCGGGCACTGTGGGCTGCAATGAGTATTTTTTAGTGATCAATTACTTCCATTCCTCTCAGGGAAAATCATGGTGAATTCGTTTATGTTGAATTTAATTTTTAGCATGAACTAAATTTTATTATTTTTAAGAAAATGATGTAATCTAGTCTCGAACTATGCTTGTTTTTCTGTGCTAATTTGAAGTAATTTTTTTTTATGTTTGTCTGACTTATTCTGAGCTTATTTCTTTTAATTAACTGGTCATTAATTAGATGATTTTGATCTTATGATTTGCTATCGAAAGAGGGAATTACATGATAGATCTTGGATATTTCAGCATTGGTGAATATAGAGATCGAAAGACTTG
>CM018031.1:38445702-38465702 GCA_008638375.1 Nyssa sinensis
AAATTGAAGATCCGAATTTTAGCAGCCCATCGTCCATGGACTCTCTCTCATTCAATGATGAGGCACTTGGAAAAATAAAAGCCAAGAGAGAATTGGACACTAGACGTACGCTTGAGTGAGTATGGGATTAGGAGGATTTTTAATTCTCTTTTAAAAAATAAACAAATAAAAAAATAAAAAACTAAAAAAGAAAGAAGAAGAGGCGTGAGACACAAAACGTAAGGGGTGCAGTTGACATGCGAAGGGATATAAAAGTAAAAGGAGAGCCTATTGTTTGTGGTGCTGATGGAGGAAAAAAGAAAGGAAAGCGGCTGGGCAGAGTGGCGCACTGCAGCACAAGGCAAAAGAAAAAGAAAATAAAATAAAAGAAGAAAAGGAGGGCAGCTACGGCGTAAAGTAGGGAAGCGGCGGCGAGGGAGCAAAAGGAAAAAAAGAAGAAAAAGCCAAAAGCGGCGCTGAACAGGGAAAGGAAAGAACCAGAAGTGGCGCAGAAAAAAGAAAGGAAAGAAAAGAAAGACTAGCGGCGACTGGGGTACTGTGGGCTACAACGAGTATTTTTTAGTGATCAATTACTTCCATTCCTCTCAGAAAAAATCATGGTGAATTCGTTTATGTTGAATTTAATTTTTAGCATGAACTAAATTTTCTTATTTCTAGGAAAACGATGTAATCTAGTCTCGAACTATGCTTGGTTTTATATGCTAATTTGAAGTAATTCTCTTTCATGTTTATCTAATTTATTCTGAGCTTATTGCTTTTAATTAACCGGCCATTAATTAGATGATTTTGATCTTGTGATTTGCTGTCGAAAGAGGGAATTACATGATAGATCTTGGATATTTCAGCATAAGTGAATGTAGAGATCGAAAGACTTGTATGAACCTATGTAGTATTAAAAATCATTGGTCTTATTGCATTCTTGCTTTATTAATTTGCATACTCTTGTGTAAAATGATGAACAAGAATAATTTTGTAATTGACTGTAGAAAGAGGCTTTTGGATGTATTTGGAGATTTGCTAACAAAATAGAGAATTAAATTCAATTAGTTAGATGAGTAAAGCATAGTGAGGGACTAGGTGAAATCGATTTCCTAGAAGTTTTCTCCCCATTAATTTGATCTTCGAACAATATCTGTCGTTTTCTTTAAGTATTTTCTTTGAATTGATTTTATTTTAAATTACAATTACAAAAATCTTAGTGACTTTTCTAAATAAAGTCATGATTAGTTTAGTTTTGGTATTTGTCAAAAGTAAGTTACCAATTGCTGAGGACGATACTATTCTCATCACTTTATTATAAAACTACGATACTGTGTATTTGCAGTTTTGCACCGATCAATCGGCAAGTAAAGGTAATCCCATAATCTGTATCTCACAGTTTTTATACATGGTCTCCCCCATTAATGATTGCCCCGATGGTACAGTCACATTAAGTAAATATCCTAGGGGTTCTGTCAATCTGTTCAACTTTGCAGCATATGCAGGGGATATAAAAGAGTGTGTAGAACCAGTATCAAATAAAACATTGGTAGGCTGTGCACAAACTAAAATAATACCTACGACTATAGAAGTCGAAGCCTCTACGTTCCCTGGCATTATGGCGGAGACCCATCCGGCCTGTTGTGGAACATTTCTTTCTCTATTCCTACAGTTTTGAGGCCTCTTCACCGTGGTTGTAGGTGCTGGTGCCCTAACCGAAGCGGCACTAACAGTGGCTCTGTTAGTCTGAGGGCACTCCTTGGCAAAATGCCCCACCTGACTACAATAATAGCAAGCATTACTGTCCTTTAGACACTAGCCCTTATGAACTTTCTAACAGTTGAGGCATTTAGTTGCAGTCCCCTCAGTATTACTTGGCCTCTTCAGACTAGGCCTTGGGTGTCACGACTCGAAACCCACCCTCTGCAGATTTCGCATCGCGACCGCCACCCTCAGGCCCGAGGACCCTTGGGCGAAGGCTCGCATCTGCAGCGGTATCGAATAGATGTGTTTCAAGTAGTTGCGGAAGCGTGAAAACTTTTTCTTTTCTTTCTTATTTTAAAATTTGCACATCCATCCGGTACTGCCGCTCTTCACATTTTGGTATACATGTATAATCATACATTCAGAGCATATCTAAAAAACTTAAAGACTTTATAATATTACATATCACTGCCCTGAGGGCTTAATACATAATTTGTACTGTTTACTACTACAGGAGTTCAAACTAAAAATTCACATGGCTTCATAAGGAACTACTTAAGTACAACTTCCCAAAATGGCAGATCCATCGACTTCATCTTCCAATCAAAAACTGCCTTTTGTCATTTACCTGAAAGGGGGATCCGAACAAAGTCCGGGTAAGCTAATCTAAGCTTGTGAGTAATTCCTGCATTCGTCATGGGGTTTTCAACTGGTAGTGGTTTATCACTTGAGAGTTTATAAAATACTCACTACCAATTGTTCGTACAATTTAGAACACAGAATATATGCATTCTCAAAACGGATGGCTTGAAACATTTAAAACATTCAAGCTATGCTTATACTTATGAACCTCAAAACATGTAAAATAACATGTCATCGTTAAATAGAGTATATAAAACTCGAAACATATGCATTTCATAAAACAAATAGCTTTGAAACAATTAAAGTGTTCAAGCTAAACTCATACTTCGTTCATAAAGTATATAAACTTTAAAACACATAAATATGTATTTTGAAAATGAGGGAATGATTACGCCCAAAGAATAACGCGGAAGTTGTAGTGTAACTTTGGGGTGTCGATTCCACAGGGAGACTAAATTAAAAGAATAATAAACAGAATTTCTGAAACTACAGAAGTATTAGACGGTTAATGAGAAAATAAAATATAAAAAGTGATTTTGAATGCAACTAAAAATTAAACAAATTAATTAATGGAAGAAAATATTCAAATTTAACGAACAGTAAAGCTTTGGGAATCCCTCGCACATAGCTGGTATTTTAATTATTTTTAATTCACCGTTAACTCAATTGAGAATTTAAATTCCAAATATCTCAATCGGAAGATATAAAATTATGAACCAAAATTAAACTGAAAGTAACCCTTTGAAAAATCATTCAACACTTTTAAATCACTCAAATTATTATTCACATTGAGAAAACCCAACGACGACAATATACCCAACGAGCAATATTGCAGTAGAGAATTGAATCAATATAAATATTTAATTGTTCTAAAAATAATCAAAACATTAATCCATAAAATAGAAAAAGCATGATTGAATCTATAAACAGACTAAACTCTTTAATTATTCGGAGAATAAAATCCAACAATTAATTATGAATGATCATCAAAGAATTTAACAAGTGAAAACCACGTACAAGAATCAAAAATAAATTAAAACAACCATCTATGGTGCAAGTTCATCCCTAACTCTACTTGAAAATTTAGTTACCCATGTACAGAATGGACAACGTAAATTTCACGGAGAAATAATGTGCCATGGCGTGACTGCGTTGAATTTTCCTTTTGCTGCCGCACAGCCTGTGCCGCACTGTTCTGTTCACTGCCGTCCAAGCTTCTCTCTGTTTTCTGCCGCACGGATTGTTTCCCCTTTTAGGTTTTTTTATTTTATATTCTGCCTCTTTTTTTCATGCGGCAGGGCCCCACAGCAATTTTTTCCTTCTTTTCATTCTCCCACGGTCCAGTGCCACTGCCCAACTAAGCCTCCAAGCCCATCGCCGTGCGAAGCCTGCTGCCTTTTTCCTTTGTTGTGTCTTGCGCCTCAACTGCCTGGGCCCACACTTCTCTTCATTCTTTTCTCCAAGCCAAGCCACCTGATTTGGCCAGCCCACTTCACTGATCACACGCCCCACTTGAACTTTAGCCGTAAGCTTCACCTTGCGCCTTGCACTGTCCAGCAGCACACAGCCAACAGCGCCCATCTTTACGCTCCATTTTCTATGAGATAACAACTGAATCTTAACTCGGGCTCTTCACGAAAGTTGTAGCCCCAGATGAGTAGATAATTTTAGGCTTAAAAACCATCTGATTTGGGCTTTAGAAGCTCAAGTTATGGCCCCTTCAAGTTGGTTGGACGGATAGAATTTGGAGCAGCTTTCCAAACCTGATTTCGAAATAATGTTTAGAGGCCCAAACGAACTCCGATTTTTGCAAACCAAACCTTTCTAAAAATCTCAAGACGTCCTCTAAAAACTTCATGAAGACCATTTTCTCATTCTGAAACTCTAACGCCATCCAAATCTCAATTGAAACTCAATGGTCGAATCTGCCAAAAAGCCAAAAATAGTTCCAAAAATATTGAGTGAAAAGCGCAATTATGAATTATCTCTCACCAACTAATATTGCAATATTTGAGATTTAAAATCTTATAAAATACGGTTCCAACCAATCTCAGTGTGAATAAAAATTAAATAAAATAATATCAATCACAACCCAATATTTTATTCACTTTCTAGCAATTTAATCCAATAATCGGGTATTTAGAGTGCACTTTTGCGCACTCATCAGGGAAAAACCTGCTTTCATTTTCAAAATCACTTTGTCATCTTTTCTCTTTAATTAGGTGGAATCTGTTTCGAACCAGACTCCTGTTTTACTGCAATGCTACAATGGAGATATCTCATTTGCCTGGGGGATTAGATCCTGCTGCCGGGCATTTGACAATCAATTGAGTTCGTATGTAACCCAAGATCTTGTCTGGTGCTTAAGCATCAGTTATCTTGTAAAACTTTTATCACATGACTTCTTCAATAGATACGTTCATGAGTATTTAAAACATGAAATGTATAATTTCTACAATAGAACTTCAAATACTTGTAACAATCAAATTCAGAATATTAAACAAGATTTGTATTTTAACTTAAACATGCGGAGAACACATTTTTAAGAAAACTGTAAAGGAAACATTTGCTGAGCATGTCACAATAAGGTTTATAAGAACAGAAATAATTTAAAACTGAAATCATGCAATATACTGAATTTGAAACTTCAAACACTTCATATCTTTGAACTTAAAACCTTTTCAAATCCATGGAGTGAAATCTCCACTTCAAACACAGGGTTACTCACCTCGGTCCTTTAGGGTTAGTGTTAAAGTGCGCTTTCCCACTTCCTCCGTAATTCCTAAGAACAATTCATAAACAGTCTCATTAACTTCACATTCACTGCAATATCATCTATCGATGTTTCTTAACTTATGCTTCAATCGTATTTCATCCTAATCGATTTAACTCATACTCCTAACCAACGACACAATTTATTATGTTAGAAATTTAATTCATTTCAACCTATACTCTTCTGGTAGCTCCATTAACTTTGATTTAAAGTTATTTACTTCACATGTTAACGCGTTGTGTCTTTTCATACTTTATTTCTTCGTACTTGCCTTAGCTTAATACTTCGACAATACTTTAGTCTTTAGTCATCAGACAGATGCTATTCATCAAATTTTATGTCTTTTTATTTTAGACACTTCTTTTGGTCGAATAGACTCTATCATTGAGTCCAGAGCGTCGAAGGAAGTCGGTTTAGGCTTTCTTAGATTTAATTCGGACTTTTATATGTAAAAGGGCAAAATGGTCATTTACCGTTTTACGTGTCACATTTTTCGTACTTCGTTTCGTAATTTGGACTCCATTATTGAGTCCGGGAAGTCAAAGAAAGTTAATTTAGACCTTATCCGGTTTCATTTTGGCTTTAAGGGTACTAGGGGTATTTTGGTCATTTTACCCTTTTACGTGTCTTTATTTTTCGGGACCCCGTCTCGTGTTGTGGACCTCACCATTGGACTCAGAAGGTCCGAGATAGTAAGAATACACTAATAACTTGTTAATTTTGGTCAAGGGGTATTTTGGTCATTTACCCCTTTGCGTGTCTTTATTTTTTGGGACCCCGTCTCACAAAACGGACCCCCCCATTAGCTTCAGAATGCCCAAAATAGTAAGAATTCACTATTCATATGTCTGATTTGGACTTTATTTGCCCTATTAAAAATCCAGGGGTAAAATAGTAAATTTACCTCATTTATTAAATAATTATTTAATTATTTAAATATTTTTCTAGGGGTGAAATTGGATAATTTTTCCATCAGTAGGGCCCCATTAGAATTTCTTAAAACAGTTGGGGCCAATCTGTAAATAGTGGAAGTGTTGGTTTATTTAGTTTTTAATTAAATTAAAGAACCAATGGGTTCGGTCCAAATCCAAGTGAACCGGTCCGGTTCACCTACAAACCAACCGGTTTAACCGGTTTGCCATGTAATGCTGACGTCATGATGACGTCAGCCCTAATGGTTAAAATTTAAAATTTTTAAACCTTTAAACGTCACCGTTTAAATAAACCCATAACCGGATTTGACCTGGACCCGTAATCGACCCGTAGACCGACCCGACCCGAACAGTGTCGTGTTCCCTATGAGGGTTGACACTGTTCATCTCAAACCCTAAAATTTTTCAATGGTATTTCGTGCAATTTTACAACTCCATTTTTCCTGTTTTTTTTTTCCAATCAATTCCTAACATCTTAAGACATGTTTCTACATTGTTTTTGGGACTCGAATTTAGTTCAATCGCACGGTTCGAGCCACGATAAACAGACCTGTAACGATCTGGTTCATGCTTATTTCTTGATCATTTTCCATGGGGTTTAGCTTGTTTTGATCCCCTCTTCATGGGGATTCAGTTTCCATTCATAGATGTTGATTTAAACTGAGTTTTAAAGGGTTGGGTTTCAAACCCGTAACCTGTAACTCGATTTTTGGGGGCCATTTCTTGTGATTTACGATCGCGGCTCTATGTTTTTGGAACACCCTTAGGGTCTTCTTGTAGTCTCATTACACCAAACTCAGTTTGGTTGCCATGGGTTCAGACCTGCTATAAGCAAGATCCTCCCATGGCGGTTCTTCATGGGTTTAGTATTTTTGAGCGTTTTCAAAGCAAGTCTTCATGCCTATTGTCGTTTAAACATGTTCTAAATATCATATATACATAAACAACTCAAAAACAATTCATATTGATGCTTAAATCTTAGAGAGAGAAAATGATAAACTTTCAAATTTCTCACCTTTTGTTGTGGTTTTAATCCCTTTCAGTCTCTAATTTCCTTCACTTCCCTTTCCTTAAGCTTCTTGGCTCTTTTCTGGTTCTCCTCTCTTAGAGACAAACATCCTTTGGTTTTTAAAAGAAGAGAAGCCGATCCTTCTCTCTCTCTTCTCTCTCTCTCTCTCTCTCTTTTTCTCTCTCTCTCTCTCCATTCGTAGCCCTACTACTAGCCTGCATTTTTCTGCTTTCGTTCCCATCTCACAACTTTTCCTCTCAAATCAGCCCACTTGTGGCTTTTGTAGGATGTTTTGTATATAATATATATATATATATATATATATATATATATATATAACATAACACACATACATGCACATGGAAACACACACACACACACACTGCTGACACACACACCCACTTGCACACACTGTTCACACACTTTACACATGTATATATATTTATATATATATATAAATATATTTAATGTATTTATGTACAAACATGCATACATGCTTAATTACAAATATATATGTGTATGCCTTCCATGTAATGTATATTTATAGTATATTTACTTATAAATAAAATAATTATTTCATATGAATAACTAATTATTTTTGTAAATAATTAATTATTTCCTTGATTGTATAAATTTTTTTATACACATTTTTCATGGCCTCGTAATGAGTGCCATATAACCCGGTATCCCGGGTCGGGATATTACATTGGGACTCGGGATCCAGTCCCGGGTCTAGTGAATGAGGGTCCTTGCCTAGAGAAGGAAGACCCTAACCTCTGATTTTGACTTCCTCTTGTCCTCTGATTTACCCGTCTTTTGGCAAACTCTTTGCCACTCCTCTTAATGATTTTAGCGGTAGTCACTACCTCATTGTAGGTTGGTAATTTTTGAGGCCTCAATTTGTCCTTAAGGGTCCACCGTAGCCCCTCCTCAAACTTCCAAGCCTTAAGATCCTCACTATTGATAACATTTGGGGCGAATCTAGCCAACGCATTGAACGCGGCCTCATACTGCTCCACTGTCATATAGCCCTGTTGAAGTACCATGAACTCAGCAATTTTTTGATTTTTCACTTCTCGGGGAAAATACGTCTCATTAAAGACCGTGGTAAAGCACTGCTAGTCCATGTCAGGCTCCCTGGCCTCCTCAAGCAGCCACTATTTGTGGGCAGCTCCCTTGAACCGGTATGTGGCATATGCCACCTTCTGTGTCTCAATGCATGGTAGGATACAGAAAATCCTGCTTATCTCCAAGAGCCACTCCTCTGTAACTATAGCTCCCTAAGTGCCGTCAAAGGATGGAGGCTTCATCTTCTGAAACCGCTCATATGGAAATATCGGATCAGGCTTATTCCTTTGATAGCCTCCCACGTTGACAGGCCGCTGGCTGGCTAGTATTCTGGTTAACTGGCTACTCCTGTCGTACCGGCTGACTAGTACCCACGTTAAAAGGCTGCTCCTATCGTACTGGCTAACCAATGCCCATCTGATTCGTACCAGCCTGCCTCTAGGGTAAGGTCTCGACAACCCTCTCCATCAATTATTCCAAATGCTCGATACGTTCCATAGCAGTTGCAATAGTCCTTGTGTTAACCATTGCTGAAAAAGACATTCAGTACATTTACATAAGTTAACGATCAATAGCTACGTAAAGTTTATCATGAAGGTTTCGGTGTCACTATCGTTTCATTCTAGACGTAACAGTTCTAGTGTTCTAATCCTGTCTCCCATAACTCTCTAGCAACTAAAACTCTACTCTGCTACCAAGTTGCCATGACACGAAACCTACCTTATGCAGATCTCGTGTCGCGAGGCCGGCCCAAAGGCCGTCCCTACTTTTTTTTCTATTCTTAGCATTAATGATAATAATAAATAATGTAACATAACATTAAAGTGCGGAAACCTTATTACAATATTGTTCCAGACTGAAAATAAAATTGACAATAAACTAAACATAAAGCACTTTTAGATGGTGAGTACATGGGAAAGGCTACTTTATTCTATTGTGCTCCTCAACTGTCTTCCTATGCTCCTGACTTCCTACTGTGGTTCTGTAGCATTCTCACCTGAAAAATATAATAAGAGGGGGGTGAGCTAACAACACTCAGTAAGTAAAAGCCTATCTCTAATACGAGTTAGAGATACATAGAGAAACATAAATCCAAAGGTACCATGATAGCCAGTCATGACAACGGTTACAATTAACAATAAAATGCCACAATGGCCAATGGACAATAAGGCACAATAACAGTTGTGAGTAACGGTGTAGCATGAATATGGATAAGGCACAATAATCACAATCAACATGAATACTACCACAATAAAGCGGTCACAGTCAAATCCAATAAATAAGAAACTATCAACATGGACTTATTCAGAAGGAATAAAGACATCCTATGAATCCAATAAACGTCTACATAACAATCAAACATTAGAGATGCATTTACTTTGTTCAGGGTTTGGCAAACCATCGGCCTTTTGGGGCCCGGCATACCCCCCATTAACATGAATCCATATAAAATGCCCATTAAACTCACTGCGTAAAAACGCCATCATTGCCATCTGTCCATTCACGGATTTGACCCCGACCTGAATATGGGATCATCGAGTCGTAGGTTATAAATTGGTTATGAAGGCCTTGAGTAACGGGGTCAGTTTCGACCCCGACACGTGGACTTTTAAGTAATAGTCCTGAAAACCCAGGACGACTGTACATCACTTTCGTTGCAATCACCAACTTGTCGGTCCCGTAATAATTATATTTTCACGTCAACCGTCGGTCATCGATACGGGTATGAGATTTGGGCACGCATTACGAGGATACAAAGGATTAGTGTAAAGATTATACACTTAATAGAATAATTAATTTTTAAAGTAATTAATTATTTTAATATGAGAAAATTAATGGTAGCATGTATATATAATCAAATATAGAATATATGTGCTATATAAATAATTATAACTTACTTTGTATATATATATATATAAATACATATATATACATGAAGATACATATATGAAGGCATGCCATTGTCCAAGGTGTAATAAGAGTGTGTGTGTGTGCAGAATAGAGGGTTGGTGAGTACTGTGTGTGTGTGTACCAAATGTGTGATAGTGTGTACAAGAATATATATATATATATATATGCAAACAAAACAACACCACACACACACACGGCCAATGATGGCCTGCCCCAAACAGTAACCTGAAGAGCACTCAATTGGAGTGCTGCAACAAGCAATGGGTGAACCAGCAGTAGGGGCAACCAGAAGGGTGATCATTATGGGTGTATCTGTATGCATATATGCATGAAGTGTATACACACCACACGGCCATACACAAAAAAAATTTAGTTCAGGCAGAGAGAGGGAGAGAGGGAGTTCTGAGAAGAAGGAGAAAGAAGCAGAAGTGAAGAGGATCGAAAATCTCAACCCAAGAAGGTGAGAATACATAAACCTAGCATTTTCTCTCTCTAGAATATTACATATATATGAAATGTTTAAGCTTTGATTTATGTGTATATGATATTTAGAGAATATTTGAACCTAGATAAGCATGAAAAATTGGCCACAAAACAACCCTAGAACACCAAGAACAACACACAGTCACCATGGTCGAACCTTGACAGCAGGTCTGAACCAACCTTGGTTAATCCAATTTTGGTCTATAGGGACTGAAACTAGACCATTCCAAGGTCTTAAAAACCCCTGACCACGATAAAAAAGCCCAAGAAATGGCTCTCAAAATCGAGTTGTAGGTTACGGGTTTGAAACCCAAACCTTTAAATTCAGTGTTAAATCGACTTTTATAATTGAAAACTGAAACCTTATGATCAGGAGATCACAACAAAACAAACCCCATGAGATTTGGCTCAAAAATGAGCATATGCGACTGAGTTGTAGGTTTGATTATCAAACCTTCAACTGAGTTGATAAGACTTGTTTAATCCCTAAAACGAATGCCAAAATGATTCTTGATACCTTAGGAACATTTCCGTTTCAAAACAGTAAGAATTTAGTGATCCAAAACGCATGAAATTGAAGAAGAAGAAAACCAAAAAACTAGGGCAACAGTGGAGAAAACAATGGAGAAGACGATGAGTCGACTCAGTGTTTGAATCGAGTCACGCGAGTTGACTCGGACACGTGTCATGGCGAGAATAGGGCCACCGCATAAGTGAGACGACGTTGTTTTGGTTTAAGGGTTTAAAACCCTGAATTGCCTCGTTTGGTTACGCGTATATGGGCTCAATCAATTATCCTAGACACGGTTAAGATAACCTATCCGTGTTTTAGAGGCTTGTCCGTCGTTTGGTTTAAGAAAATAGAGAAAAATAAAAAGGGCGCAAGCCTTGGGCTTCGAACCCCAGACCTCACATGCCTAAACAGTGCCCTTTTCCACTCAACCACGCGCACGCGTGTGTATACGTATGGCAGAAATGTATATATATTATATAATTAATACATATAAAATTGAAAAAAATCAAAAAGGTGCATTCTGCGCCTAAGGAGATTCGATTGCAATATCTTTTGGGAGGGAGGTAGCACGCTGGCCAGCATGCCACCCATTTCATCCGTTAATATATTGCAAACAATATATATATATATATATCATATTAAATAGATTTAATTTAATTAAAAGTATTTAATTAAATTAAATAGTCGAAAAATGCCCGTTGTCTAAATTTAGCAAGTTATAAGTGTATTCTTACTATCTCAGACCTCCTGAGTCTAATGGTGAGGTCCACCCCACAAGACGAGGTCCCAAAAAATTTAAGACCCGTAAAAATACAAAAATGACCAAAATGCCCCTACATCATAAATAGTCAAATGAAGTCCAAATTAAATAAATAAATAGTGAATTTTGACTATTTTAAACATTCTGAATCTAATGGTGGGGACCGTTTCATGAGACGGGACTCTGAAAAAATTTAGACACATTAAGGTATAAAATTACCAAATTGCCCTTAACATGTCCTAAGTCGAATTAAATTTTAAGAAAGCCTAAATTGACTTTCTTCGACGTTCCGGACTCAATAGTAGAGTCTATTCAACCAAAAGAGATGTCTAAAATAAAAAGACATAAAATTTGATGAATAGCATCAGTCAGGTGACTATAAACTTGAAACTTTGCCGAAATACTGAATACGACACGTCGACATGTGAAGTAAATAGATTTAAACTAAAGTTAATCGAACCAACAGAAGAGTATAGTTAAAATGAAATAAACTCCTAACACATTAAAATGTGTCGTAGGCTAAGAGTACGAGTCGAATTAAGTATAGACGAAATTTATGGAATATTTGTAAATCGGTTAGGATTAAATACGATCCAAGCATAAGTTAAGAAACATTGATAGGTAATATTATAGTGAATGTGAAGTTGATGAGACTGTTTATGAATTGTTCTTAGGAACTACGGAGGAAGTGGGAAAACACATTTTTAGCACTAACCCTAAAGGATCGAGGTGAGTAACCCTGCCTTTGAAGTGGAGATTTAACTCCATGAATTTGAAGAAGTTTTAAGTTCAATTTATTTGAAGCCTCAAATATCAAATCAGTATCATATGATTCCTGTTTTAAAATGTTTTCTGCTTTCATAAACTGTATTGTGACATGTTAGGTGGTTGGTTTGAATCACGGTTTTCCTTTTTAATTATGTTTCAGCATGTTTGGGTTTAAAATGTTAAATTTTCATAAATGTTCTGAATTTGATTATTCCAAATATTGAAGTTCTATTGCAGAAGTTATATATTTCATGTTTTAAATATTCATGAAAAATATCTATTGAAGAAGCCATGTGATAAGTTATATATATATTTTATGTTTTAAGTATTCATGAAAAGTATCAATATGAAGAAGCTATGTGATAAATGTTTTACAAGATAATGGTGCATAAGCACACAGGCAGGATTTTGGGCTTCTTCGGAGCTCAATTGACCTGTCAAAGACCACATAGTCAGGATTTTGGGTTGTACAGAACTCAATTGACCTGTCATGTGAAATGCCCGATAGCAGGATCTAATCCCCCAGGCAATGAGATATCTTCACGTATACGCAAAATGGGAGTCTGGTTCGAAACAGATTCCACTAATGAAAATGAAAAGATAACAAATGCTTGTGGAAATGGAAGCAGGTTTTACCCCTATTTTCACTATGCATGTTTATATGTTTTGAAGTAATGCTTTTGAAAATGGAAGTAGGTTTTTACCCCCATTTTATTATGCATGTTTATATGTTTTGAAATGCTTACACTCTATTTAAAGAAATGCATGTTTAGCCTTGAATACTTTAAATGTTGCAAAGCTATCTTTATGAAGAATGCATGTACTCTATGTTCAAAGTATACAAGCAATTGGTAGTGAGTATTTTATAAACTCTCATGTGCAAAACCACTACCAGTTGAAAACCCCATGACGAATGCAGGAATTACTCACAAGCTTAGATTAGCTTACCCGAATTTTTATTCGGACCCCCCTTTCAGGTGATTGATGGCAAATTGATTTTGAAGACAAGGATGATGAGTCTAGCTCCTTTGGGAAGACATGCTTAAGTAGCTCCTTTTGAGAAATCATATGAACTCTAGTAGCATATTTTGTATTAGCAGACAATGTAAGGTTATGTATTAAGCCCCTCGGGGTAATGGATATGTAATGTTATTAAAATCTTTAAACTTTTAGTTATGCTCTGAATGTATGATCATGTCTACCGCAATGTGAAGAGCGGCAGTATCGGACGGATGTGCAAATTTTAAAATGAGAAAAGAAAAGAAAAAGTTTTTCACGCTTCCGCAACCACATGAAGCACATCTAGTCGAGACCGCTACAGATGTGAGCCTTGTCCCAAGGCCTTCGGGTCCTGGGGCGGCAGTCTCGATCCGGGATCTGTGCGAGGCAGTTTGTGATATCCCGACCCGGGATACGACACGATTACCGAGGCAAGTCGACTGAATAGCATAACCTGAGCTGCCTTAAACTTTAAGTCACAATAATTATGGAACTGAACCTAATTTCAAAAGATAAATGTTTTGATTAGTAAGGCCAGTGTCGGGTGGTACCCGAGCAACTCGGAACCTTACCTCGAAAAGCATGCATACATGCAACCCATGCATGCATACGTACGTACACATGCATAGTTCATGGAATATTAGTGTATGTGTACATGATTAAAAATACCGTTATACGTATATATATGATTAAAATGACATGTATAAACTATGTATTTTATAGGTATATATATATATAATATAAATGTATTATGTATATAAAATTAAATGAAGAAAGAAAAAGGAAGGGAAGCTTCCAATACAAATATCAGTGTGTGTGTGCATCACTGTGTGTGTGTGTATGCATCACTGTGTGTGTATGTGTTTGGGAAACCCACCAACCGACTTGGTGAGGTGGTGGGTGTGTATAAGTAATACATGTATATATATATGTATGGATATGAGGTACGTGGATGGAGGAGATTTAAGGGGCAATTCTCTGCAGTCAAGGATGACTGCAAGAGAGAGAGAGAGAGAGATAAGGTAGAGAGAGAAGAGGCGGTGAGTGTTTTGTATATACATATATATGTATACGGGTTTGAGAGATGAGAGGTTAGAAAAGAAAAGAAGGGTCAGGAACTGAAGGGGAGAAGAAGAGAGAAAGATTGAAGCAGAAACAGAGAGGGTTGGAGGATCAAAGTGAGCTAAAAACTGAAACCCAGGTAAGAGAGTTAGGTTCTGTTTTTATTGTTTTTGAGCATGAAGCTTATATATGATTATAAGGTCTAAATGAGCATGATATTAGCTTTTAAAAGCAAAAAGAATCATGAACAAAGGTTGAGAAACGAGGTAGAAAAATGGAATTACAGGTTAGGGAGGATAATCGGGTTCCATGAATTTATGTTTAAAACTTTGATATTTGTTTATGGAAATGATCCTTAGAGGTGCAGAAAATCATTTGAAACAATTAGGGCCAAAACCGTACTTCAAAAAGTCACGAAATAGAAAAAATACAGCTCACCGAAAAACCGGCCGGAGCTATTAATCTCTATATTCGAAGAGATTAGAAAGGGTATGAAGGAAATGGAGGATAGGGATGAGGTCGTGGGGAAGAAAGGAAGACGTTGGCATTGAAAAGGGAGAGAAAATGACCGGATTTAGGTTGCCGTCACCGGAGATGGTGACGGAACCCTAATATTCTCTCACCAGAATATCGGGGAAGACGACTGTTAAGTCGTGGGTCTGTTCGGGTTAAGTCTAGACGGATCCGGGTTCGGATCGGGTCGGTACCCGACCGGAAATAAAAATGGAGCCGAACTGTGTCATTTTGGGTTTTTGGTTTAAATGGATTTAGGGTTGTTTGGTTACACAGATAATAAATTGGAATTGGGTTTGGGGTTATTCAAACCATGGATAGGGATAGGGAATTGGGTTATTGAAATCCGATTTTTCAAATGAAGTGAACCGTTTGGTTCAGGGCAAGGGTGGACCGGTTTAGGGTTTTTAGGTCTGAACCAACTGGTTCAGACCGCAGCTTATGGAATTTATGAACCGGCCCCAAATGTTTTGAAAAATTACACTAAGGCCCAAATAGAAAATTAATTAAATATTAATTTTTACAATAATGCCCCTAATCCAAAAATGGGTCAAACGAAGTCCAAATAAGGCAAATGAATAGTCAAAACCTATTATCTCGGACGTTCTGAGTCCAATGGTGGGGTCCGTTTTACGAGATGAGACCCCGAAGTATAAAATACCGTAAAAGTGCAAAATGACTATTTTGCCCTTTTTAGTACAAAAGTCCAAATGGAATTTCGCGAAAGCCTAAACCGACTTTCTTCGGTGTTCCGGACTCAATGGTAAAGTCTAAAATAGTATTTGAAATACTTATGATAGAAAGGCATAAAATTTGATGAATAGCATTTATTCTGAAACGTATTCACTGATATATAGGAAACTCGAAAGGCAATGGTACACTCAGGGATTTCTGAGATAGAATCACGATAGAGGTAAGTGGATCACTTTCTCTTCCATGTGGTGTTTCTAAAGCCAAGTTTATTCTCTTTACTGCCAAAACTTGTACTCTTGAAAGTACTTCATGTTATTGTTATCCACAATGCGATATTGTTCTATCTTGTGGACATTGATTGACTATTGTGCTATTCTTATCATATTGAACCATGCCTTGAAAGGCTTACTGTTATGCTTTACTGTATATATGATATTCCATTTTCATACTCCTTATGGAATCACAAATGATCATGTTATGTTTATAAATGCTGGAATTGTGCTCAGTCACAATATACATCCGATGCTTCTGTGACGAACTAGTCTGTGAACGGACGTGTGGCAAAAGATGTGAGTTTAACTGAGAGGTATGCCGGGCCTCGAATTACGCAGAGGGGTTGCCATTCCCTACTACAGATTATAAGCATCTCCATTGGATTATTGTTATGGATATATTGTTGAATGGTTACTGTACCTTATGGATTACTGTTTCTTATGGGTTACCTTACGTTGTTCATTGGTTTGATTGAAATTGTTTTATTGTGGCAGTACTTTTATTGTGACAGGTTATTGTCGAGAAATCTTTATCACTGCTTATTCATTACTCTTGATTGTATATTATGACCCCACTATTTATTGGCCATCATGGCAATTGTTCTCATTGGCTATCACAGCATCTCCTTTCTTATGATTGGCTATCATACTTTATTCATGGATTCATGTTCTTTATAATCATCGATACCAGTGTCGGAGATCTGGTTTACTTGCTGAGCTTCATAGCTCATTCCACCCCACTTACCCCCATTTCAGGTGATGACGCTGCGAGACCCCAGTAGGAGTCTGAGAGCGTAGGGGAACATTTTGAAGCACTGTATCAGTCTATGTTAGTTCTCCCATGTATTCACCACCCCCGGGTGCTGGTTACGTTTTAGTTCTCATTTTGAATTATGTAGAACTATGTCATGTATTTAATAGACTTCCGCTGTTTAATTTATTTAAAAAGACTTCCGCTGGATTACTGTAACTGATAAAGGCTTCCGCTGTTCATTGTTTAAAATTTTTAGTACATTGCATATTAGTATTATGATACTGGAACGGAAAAAGTAGGGACGGCCTTCGGGTCGACCCCGCGACACGAGATCTGCATAGGGTGGGTTTCGGGTCATGACACAGATTTTGGGTTATGAAAAATTCCATAAAAAGTGTATAAGGTATGGATCATCATGACAAAAGCATACAATGATAAACATTAGTACAATGAATCAAATCATGAGATATCAATGAATAGGCATCCACTAGATAGGACAATATCAATGGTGGGATAACAATAGCGGATACATACATGAGTACAAATTTTTGACAGTAATAGAAATGATGTGGCTTGGAAAACCACATATAAGAGATAGGAGTTCACTTACCTTAATTCGGTACATTCTACTTTAGTATTCCGTATCTTTCTCTTTTCTCTTTGCCTGGCCTATACATCAATAAACACATCTCAGTTTTAATTTCATTTATCAATTTGTACTTCTCGCTACTCTAAGTATCTCTTTTCGTAATTTAGGCCTTTCGCGATTTTCCATTCAGACTTCTATACCCAAAAGGGCAAAAATGGTCATTTTACGTGTCTCTATTTTTTGAGTTATATTTTCCCAAATTAGACTTCACCGTTGAGTCTGAAAAGTTCAAAATAATAAAATTTCACTATTTATTTAATTAAATCAGAGTTCGTTTGACTCACATTAGACTTAGGGGTATTTTGGTCATTTTGGCATTTTTGCGGGTATTTTATTTTTTGGGACTTCGTCTCATAAAATGGATGCCACCATTAAATCCAGAAGGTCCAAAACTAGTAAGTTTACACTATTTATTTGACTAATTTCCATATCGGGAATTATTTAAATAATTAACTAATTTAATTAATTATTTAAATTAATTAACATAAACTAATATATATATATATATATATATATTATTTGGCGCAACATAGACCACATGTGCCTTAATGGCACAATGGTCCATTCCTTAATGCTCTTCCCCTAGGTCATGGGTTCAAGTCGTAGGGGCACCATTTTTTTTCCTTTGCAAGTGCAACCCAAACAGTAGATTAATCTTGAAACAGGGTGGGATATCCTTATCCCTAAACAACACATTAATTCAATTAATTAGCCCACTAACCAAACACCTCAAATTCCACTTAAACACAGTGTCACATGTCACAATACTAGGCAGCCTCTTGAGCTGGTGGGTCTGGTCTGACCCGACCCGATTTGGCCCAAATCAACACAAACAATAGCCAAGCGTGTTCTCCTTCATCAGCTCCGGTGGTCTCTTCCGTCGACGACGACTCGCCGGCGATGGATTTCCTTGTAGTTTTCCACTAGGCCCAAACCTATTTTCCATGGGCGACCTTAATCTACCCTTGGTTTCCTGATTGGAGCATCAGATTTCCTCGAAACAGGAAGAAACCGCAACTCCGGTGGAGCTGTGCAGTTTTCCAGCCAGCCAGTTTCTTCCTCATTTCCCACCATTTTTTCCACGGTTTTGGCCCATTATACTCCCTATTCAATTTTTTCACTTCCTAAGAATAATTCCTCGTGGTTAAATCAAGTTTTAATGCACAAGATTCATAAAAACCAATTATAATACATAAATTGCAACTAAGGATATCTTGTTCAATTCTTAACCATTTTCCCTCATTCTTTTTGCAAAATAATCCTCATTCTACAAGACCCTACATCTAAAGCTAAATTTCCATGCTTGAAAAATTAAAACAGAAAATTCAGATCTATACCCTTTCTGAGTTTTTTTTTTCAGGCGCTTATCCTTTTTTTTTTCTTTCTTCTTTCCTGGTTCCTTCTTCTGAATCTCCACGTTTTGATCCTAATCTATTTTACTCCTCCTTCTCCAACTTTCTATCAACCCACGTATGGATATACATATATCAGTTAGCTCCTCCCTCTACCAGTGCCTCACAGTTCTGTCTCTTTCTCTCTCTCATCTTAATCCCTTCTATTGCGCACAATCCTTATTCAATCTCATCCTCTTTTTTTTTTTAATTTAAATTTATATCCCTAGATCCTTATCATATGTTATACATATTTATCCAATTGATTATCTACCCATGCACATATACGGTTTAATATGTATATATATATATATATGCAACCTACTATATATATATATATATTTGTGACACGTATATAGCTATAGTTATATATACTTATATAAATGGATTTTTATTTTGTTTTTATTTTATTATTCAACTTTTATTTTCCTTTTATTTTTCTTTTTATTTCATTTTATTTATTTTAAATTTTTATCTTAATTTCGGTATCCATTCATGGCTTGCTCGGGCATCGCCCGGGCATTATCCGTACCTCCGACATTATTCAGATTTCAAATCGTTCATTTCATTTAATATTAAGATAGAAAGCCCTAATGGCTTAGTTACATGGCCCACTCAGTTACATCTGGATCAGGGTGTTATATCAAGCCATAATTACTCATCCACGGCTCTTAAGAATGCTCTTATGCGAGCTTTCTAATATGCATAATTAGAGCCGTAAAATAGAGATGGTTCGTGAAATTGAACCGCCCTCTCTCAACCCTTCCATAGTTCACACTAATAAGAAATCAATCAATTGCCTTTGAAGGAATGCTTTAATACCACTTTGTTTTAGCTTAGGTCCCAGTGTGACACTAACCTAGAAGGGGGGTTCAATAGGTATGTATAACTTTTTTACTATTTTCAAATCTTCAACCACAACACTAATGATTACTTCAATTGGCTATCTAAGTGAATTGCAACTGCAATTAATATTCAATGATAGCCTACAATTCAACCAATTATCTCAAGACATTTAATTGAGCAATCAAGTAGTGTTCATTAATACATACCATTCAACATTGCCCAATTGATTCACTAGTCTAATTTTAGTATCAATTTCACAATTCAAATCTAAATTCTAG